>LQRL01175115.1:0-12686 GCA_001703475.1 Hydroides elegans
TCAAACAAATAGGGGTACGAGTTGGCACCCATATGGTGCAATCGACAACCGGACTAAGAAATCTGGGAGCCTATTTTGATCATACTATGTCGATGTCATTTTTCATATCCGAAAAGTGTAAATCGCTATCACATCAGCTTCGAAGCATCGCCAAAATTCGAAAATATCTCACAAATTCAACGGCACAATCACTGGTCAACGCGGTCTTTACATCGCGTCTCGATTACTGTAACAGTTTACTATTTGGAGTCTCTAAGACCGAACTAAATAGACTACAAAGACTCCAGAATATGGCTGCTCGCTTAATATGTCGGGTTCATAAATATGAACATATTACCCCTAGCCTTCATAAACTACACTGGCTTCCTGTGAAAAAACGGATTGTTTTTAAAATTCTAGTCATTACTTTTAAAGTATTAGCTAATTCTAGTCCGAAATATCTATGAGACATTCTAGTCAAATATCAGCCAAAGCGTGTTTTAAGATCTCAAAGTAATAATCTTTTAGTTGAATATAAAATAAATAGCAAATATGGTAAATGTGTTTTCAGAAACTGTGCACCTTCTCTATGGAATAGTCTACCCCAAGACATGCGAAACGTGCAGTCATTAAGTGTTTTCAAAAGAAGATTAAAAACTCTACTATTTATACAAGCTTATTCATAATGTATTTCAGTCAATTAGTAAAATATAGTTATCTATCATTTTAACCATTATCATGTTTTATATTTCATGTATTTTCGTGCGTATTTTTATATGTGTTCATATTGTAAAGCCCTTTGAGCTAAAGCAGGTGAAGGGCTATATAAGAAACCACAAATAAATAAAATAAAATAATATTATGAGGACAAATTGACCTTAATTGAAAAATAAGACCAACTGTTCATTAGTTTCAGGTAGCATCACACATTTATGAATTCACAAGATTTTACCAAATATTTTTGCGTCGATTACTTAACGTTTACTATATCATTAGTAACTTAGATCGATAAACATTATTAAGTAAGTCCATTGATAACGATGATATTTGACGCTTTGCCTTTACTTAAATCATATTAATCTCGCAATTCGCCCATGTGCTCCTCCAGCCAGCGGCGTATTTCCTTCACCATTGCCAACATAGTGTCTAACTTTCTACAACAGGGCTTCGGGACCTCGCAGTATACGCAGTACAACAATGTCCCTTCATACCACAACTCCAGATCTTTCTTCACGAGAGATTCTTCTAGTTCCTCAAATATATTGTCAGCCCAAACAAATTTGCATGTTGATGCGTATGAGACATTTTTTTCCGTTGCATTGCTCTCCATTTTCTTGAGTATATTGAACAAGCAGGTCTTGAGCACATAGGAACTGATAAATTCGTCGACGTTGAAATCATCTGCGATATGAAGAGACTCGAAATCCAAACTATGTCCTGATATTGGGGCAATACGCAATGCCTTTGCAATGATGTAGCCGTTTTTAATGTGCAATGGAAGTCTGCTCATAACTTCCTTTTCCGCTCTACAATACGAACGTCGAACACGGTCCGTTGGGTCTGGGTTGTGACGCGATTCCTTTGTCAGAATAAGAAATTCCTTGGTTTTGACTACGAGTGGCAATTTCAGATCGTATGTGCATGTAAAGGCTGGCACAAGATCCACAAAAATGCCAAGGTTTGGAAAGGCATCTCCACACCATAGCAATTTAAGTCGTGAAATCTTGTTCATATGTTGAAGGGAGAACTTCGATACACAGAGCTTTCCAAACCTTTGACCCTTGTGAACAATGGAAAGCAACGCCAATTTTACGAAATTGTAGAATTCTTGAGCCACTAGTCTAGGGTCGAGACAGTTATTCAGTGAACACAATTTATGCCATGGACTTTCAACATCTTCTACCATCACTTGCAAGAATTCGAATATGATGCGTAGACCACTTTGACTCACAAACATACATATTGTATCCATTTCATCTGGAGCAAAACATTTCGTCCCCTCGCCTGTACTGCCTGATAAAATAACCTGAAATACCATGTGCGGAGCTAGAATCTTGAACTCATTCGAGATACACTGTAAAAGTTTAAGGATACAATGACTTGCTTCTCCAGCTTCTTTCTCATGGGCGTTGAGCAAAGTTTGGCAATTCTTGATCGCAAATACTGAGCACATGCCATTGCAGCTGTTCTTATCCTGATTTACGCGAATTTTGAAATTGCACTTTGTTTTGAGATTATTCCATGTCATTTCAGTATTGCAGCAATGTGACGCTGTTTGTGACGAATCTTCTTGAGATTGTGTCTCTGTGCTTGGAATCCTGAAACTGTTCAGCCAATTTAGAACAGGAAACCGTTCAAGAAAGGTCGATAGTTCCTCACCGTCGTACATGCACTTCTCTATGCTCTGCTTTATATCTACTACACTCATATTTTGACTGATGAGGCTCAGAATATTTGGTTTGCAGTCATAGACGATGGCTAATTCTAAAGCTGTGAGCCCTTTCCATTGAACGTCTAGTTTCGGGTTATATTTCATAATCAAGGCGATTTTTGTGAATGACTTGCATTGAATGGCACAGTGCAGAAGAGTTTCGTTCTCTGCTTGTGAACTATTTACGTGCTCTGGATATCTGTTGAGTAATATATCAAGCAGATCTGTCGTTAAATAAGTCGCTGCTAGTGACAGCGAAATTGATGACACAAACGGCAATAATAAATCAAACATCTGTTCCTGTTGTCGCTTTTGAAAATTGTTGATTGGTAATCCGTGTTCAAAAAGAAATGATCAAATGCACTCAATCCATTATTATCTAACGCATGGGTAAACGCCATATCCTGCAAAAGGTAGCATGATTCAGCATAGTTGAGCAATGCTTTTACAGTTTCTACTGCGAGGTCAGAGTTCGATTCTGCGGCAAACATTAGCGCCGTTATACCCGTCAGGTCCGTATCGACTATGGATGCATTGTGATGTAATAATAGTTGTATTATTTTTGCTTCAGAGTCTGGACACGAGGAAGCAGCAAACAAGAGCGGGGTCATTCCTCGGCTATCCTTATCATTCACAGATGCATCGTTTTCTAATAGTATCTCGACGACTTCTAGAGCATGAGACCAGTCTTGAAATACGGCATGCATCAAAGGGGTCATGCCTATATCATCACGGGCGTTCAGTGAGGCACCATGATGAAGCAAAGCACGGACTATTTTGGGTGTATTTGGATTATCAGTTGACATTATTGAGATAAGAGGCGTTGCTTTGTTAGTCCTTTTTTGTTCATTGACCGATGCGCCGTTTTGTATAAGAAGCTCTATAACCCTGGCCACTGATTGTGAACGAGACATCCCGACCAATTCAAGAACAGTGAATTGTTCAGAATCGATTTGATCCAGGGATGCACCTTTTTCCATTAACAATGAAACAATTTCATATGCATTATTTTCATCACTCATTAACGCATGCGCAAAAGGTACAAATCCACTTTCATCGCGATCACTTAGGGACGCACCACGTTTGAACAAAATATCAAGAATATTCAACACGCTCGAGGAGGGTGAATCTACTGCGTACATAAGCGGAGTTTTACCCTCGTTATCACGTTCGTTAACAGAGGCACCGTGCGCTAATAGACATGACACCATTTCATCGGCTCGGTCGGATTCAGATATCATACAACACATAAGTGGCGTCGATCCGTCTTCATCTTGATCCGTCACTGACGCGCCATATCTTAGTAACAAATCTAATATTTCAGGTGCCTTTGGTGAATTGGATAAAGCCGCGAGCATAAGAGGTGTACTTTCTTCGTGGTTTCTGTCCTCCACAGAAGCCTCATGCTTTAGTAGGATAGCGACTATTTCGAGGGCATAACTCGATTCAGAGCGCACTGCAAACATGAGGGGAGTGAGTTGTTCCTCATCACAATCGGAGAGGGATGACTGGTGTTTCAGTAATATTTCGACAATTTGAGGTGCAAATTGAGAAATAGAAGCTGATGCATACATTAAGGCAGTCATTTGCTTGTCATCTATGTCTGTAACGGATACACCATGCTCTAGTAATAGGTTGACAATGTAGACTGCATCGGGTGTATTCAGTTGAGATGCTGTCATAAGAATAGTTTTGTTTTCTTCATATCGCAAGTCAATGTTTGATTTTGGATTATCAAGAAACAGCTTGATCAAGTCCATGCTATTCTTGGACACAGAACGAATAGCATACATAAGCGGTGTTTCGTTGGTATTGGGATGTAGCTTATTAATATCGCATCTGTTGTCTTTCGAAAGTAGTTCAACTAGTCCAATATTGTCATTTTCAATTGCATGCCATAATACAGTTTTCCCATCATTATCCACTAAATTAGGGTCACATTTCGGATGTTCCAAAATGACAGATGCAAAATTGGAATGTGATTCTGTACACGCCTCCATATTTGCTAAACGAATGAGAGCACTATTCCCTTGGGCATCTTGTTTGTTTATGTCAACATCCTGTCTTTGCGAAAGGAGGCGAAGTATTTCAATATGGTTTAGACTTGGATGATTTATTTCTAATAGTTTTATCAAAATAGTCTTGCCATTTTCATCCCATTGATTAATATCAATGTTAGAACCATCAAGCATTGATTTTGTCTGTTCCACATTTCCATGCATTGCAGCAGCAAGCAAACTTTGTTTATACATAGTTTCTCTTTGCTCTTGTTTTAGTCGCTTCACAGAAAGATCTGCCATAAGGCTAAAAAGCATGCAGGCACAGCACTATTGAGGTCTCAATTCAATGGTGTTATTTTCCCGTTGTAGCAGCGATTGTACAAAATATGGCAATGGCTGTATTGCGCCAAGTAATCTGAAATATAATAATAGTCTATTTAGTTTTGTTTCAAATTCTAATTTGAATCTTATTCTATAAAATTTATTGGTAATGCTTTTTTTTGCAGCAAAAGATGACGCAGTTTGTCATATATTAAATCGAGAATTAAATCTATAAAGTAGGGGTTGGTTTGTTCATGTGATCATAATATGAAATCGATTATAAAATTGAGGGTTAGAAAACATACTACACTTGAAAACTGATATTGTACAAAGTACATGTATGATCATTGTGTCTCTGCGAGTATATTTGACTGTTAAAGCGGAATACGTTATCGTATTACACTCTTGCAACAATACATAGTATTTTATGAACAATAATTAGGTTAACTTATTTAAATCATATAACATTAAGATGAACAAACTAAACATTATTTTACTTACAGTTGTCTCGATATAATGATAATCCATTTGTTCGCATAACTGTATTCATCCTATTTATTCAATGTTCACCAAAGATATGAAATCCATTTGATAAAATGGTCTTCTGCATTATCCATTTATGATTCCATCAACAATCAGCAAAATGCATTTTCAGTCAGAGTTGAAAATTAAAAGAATAACATTTTCATCTAATTCAACGTAAAATTGCTGTTAACATGTTGGCCTACTGCTGAATCTATGCAATCCATTTCTATTTTAAGATTATATTTATCTCTATTTGCAGGATATCAATGTAAATACGCGTTAAGAAACCCGAGGTAGGTGTTACGATATCTATGCTTCAGCTGCTGCGCCTAAATAGGAATATAGCCTACATATTGCAGACAGAAAATAATAGCACCGAGAGGCATTATAAATCGATGTACAGTGCAACTAGGAGTTTAGTCGACACAAGGGAAATCGAAAGTAAATCGGATTAAAATAACATTCATAATATTCAGGTGTTTCAAATAAATCAAAATAGCAGAAAATGGAAAATGAACATCCTCATACCATATTGTTTTTGCAGGATGTATGAAATAAACATGACTACTTCAGGACAGAAGAATTTTTGGTATAGAAGGATTTGAGCCCAAATTGTTTTCTGGCAGAATTTCTAATTCACATTATTTCTAAGCTATGATTCGCTAGTCAAAATGCAATTTCATTAAAGAGCATATTTCATAACGAGGAAAAATGTGGTTGGTTCACTAAAATAAAATACTCATAAATATGTCCCATAAATGTGTCCTTAAGAGCAATGAAGCGATCGTGGTGAAAAAATTATAACTTTATGAGTTTTATGTTTTTCCGTGGCTTATCTTTTTCGTTCCTTTTTTTTAATCATAACGTCATGAAATGATCGCCCTCATATTTTAATCATCTGTTTTAACATTATCAGGTTATGTTCGATTAGTCCAATGATGAATATAAAAATTGTGAACGCTTAACGACAAGTTTCAGAAAATGTACATGATGATGTTAATATTTTTCCAATTATATGACCACAATTACTTTTCATGAAATGTATATCAAATGTATTGGGAAGGTTATAATAAAACACGAATTGTGAATAAAAAGTTTATTATATTCACAACAGTTAAGACAAAACAGGATGAAATACTACAAACAGCTTATTCTTAAAATACATGATTCATAAATGCACTAAAAGTCACCAATAAAAACAGATTAAATACATTATAACTTTCGAGTGCTAACAAATGAAGATTTAATCATCAAACATTTTATTATATAACCGTTTTACAAATATCGTGTTGCATTTCCCTCTTTTAATTCAAAGAAAGAACCAAAGTCACAACATAAAATCACTGGTGGAAAAAAGCATGTTAATATGGATTTTAATTCAATAATTTTAATTTATGTCGCATGAAATATAACTTTTTCGTATACTTTACAGGGTGTAGCATAAGCCAGAATTCTGCCTCGGTAATTATTCGAGGGAACACGAATCTAACCTCGGTAAATTCGATTTTGCCTCGGTATTTGTCGACCAAGGTACCCATGTTCTGCCTTGATACATTGAATTTCTCCCTCGGTAATTTTTCGAGGGTACCTCAATTCTGCCTCGGTAATCTTGATTTACCCTCGAAATTACCGAGGGTTTCGACCCTTATGCTACACCCTGCTTTACTTACGTATAATTATTGTTATGTATTTAGTTATAATCTCTAAATTCGATTACAAACATATCAAAGGAGTGCACAAAGTACAGAGAGTCTCAAAAAGTTAAAATTGTCATAATACTATTTATATTCAGTTTAGAAAATAAAACCATACATGTTACTTAACATAAAGTTTATACATAACATCAAAGGAAACACCACTGTTGTGTAAAATAAGAATTTATTAACTTATTTGACATGATCTAAATTTATTGTAAATTAAATTCACCTTACTTACACCCGACAAAACACTTCCATTCAACTATAAGCGTAAAGTAAACAAGTCATAGATAGTGACTCATTAGGACGTGCCAGGAAAGTCGCCGATAACCATTACATCTTAGGCTTACATTTTGTCGCTTATGTAATGTCCTTATTTCACGTTCAATCGCTCATGTAGTGTCTATACTGAACCTTAAATCGTTCATGTAGTGTGTTCATACCTCATTCCTCAATACCGTTTATACTGTCCATACTGTCCGCCATAACTACTACTACCACCACCACCGCTACCATACTGTTGTTGTTGTGCTCCATACTGTCCCTGTTGACTACCATACTGGGAAGCACCGCCCCCAGGTGCCCCACCCATGGTGGGTGGTTGGGATGTATCGCCGTAGGATACGGGGCCGCCCTTGTAGGTGCTTGTCGAACGGGTGCTGCCACCACCGGCACCTGGCATCTGTTGAGGAAAAAAATGAAGTAATTGAAAATGGAGAATGTGGTTATTTGAAGTCTAATTAGGGGACAACTTGGTTGGATTATTTTTTACATTAAATGATAGGACAAATGTATCTAATATTTCCAACTCATTTCGGCGACAGAGATTTCCCATCTTTAATAGTTATGGTTGATAATAACTAATAAAGTTACATTCAATTTAATACATGGTATAGATTTTAAATCATAAAACAACGAAGCGTCAGGGATGTACGTTATGTCAGGAATAGTAAAATAGCTCATCTATTATAGAGATTTTTCTGTATCATTTGTTGACAATTCGATGCAATTTCGTACCTGTGGACTTCCAGCAAGGATGTTTTCACTCTTCAGTTGCGTTTTCAAGGCCGATACTTTAGAGCTGAAAATCAAGCAAATTATATAGCACATGTGCATATTTCACATAAAAAAAAAAATAATTTAAATGACATGGGCGCAAATGGTATAGCCTATAGCAAATCACATAGACATAAATTTTACTATTTAACATGAATCAAATAAATTTTTTTATAACATAAACAACTTTGAATTTAAACCATTTGAATCAGGAGAACTTTTGGATTTTATAGGCCTACAGGTCAATTTGATTTTACATCTGCCTCACACAGCTGAAATTGGTATGTTCAATAAAATCTATCAGAGAAACATAAAAGAAATATCTAATATAATATCTAATATTTATTCTAAATAAATAAAGCATTGTACATAATGTTCTAATGCACACACACCTGATATCCTTTAGCAAATCCACCGACACATCCTCGACTCCCCCGGGCAGCAGACTCGCTATGTTGCCAGCCAGTCCCCCTACTGCTCCCCCGCTCGCACCTCCTTGTTTCTGCCATGGGGGCGGCTGCTGCCCACCTAAACCTTGGATACCCCCTGCATTTCCACGTCCACCTGCATAACCAGATGAGGCGCTTTGCTGTGAATAGGGGTCTTTGGGCCGACCATAGGGGTCTTGTTGCTGTGGAGTGGGTTCATTACGTCCACCGCTTTGCTGCCCATATTTAGCCGCCATGCCTTGTTGATAGTAGTCGTCGTCACTCGCGCCGGGTTGGCCTCCTCCTCGTGCCACTGGCGGGGGTTTGTTGAATCCACCACCGTGGCCATAATCAAATTCAAGCTGCTGTTTCTTTGGTGGGAAATCGGAGGCTCCTGATTTGGGGCCGCTACCACCGAGAAGGGATTGGTCGAAGCGTGAAAAACCACTGCTACGAGATCCAGCACCGGGTTCCGGTTTCGCTGCAGAGCTACCAGGTCCGCTTCCACCATAAGGGTTGGATGAAGGAGCGGCACCGTAAGGAGTGCTGCTACCGTATTGCGATGGCTTGCCACTGGCAGAGCTAGTAGAGCTTGAGGAAGGTGGTATAAACTTTGGCAGCAGCCCTTTCAATGTCGCCGCTAGACCTCGATTACCCGTGCTCGCGCCACCGCTTTGTTGGTTTTCTGGCTCATCCGTCCACGGTTCTTTGTCTCCATACTGATCCTGATCTCTACTACCACCATAGCGACCATATGAATCACGTCCTCCGCCACCATATGGGGTATCAGCATCCTTTCCCCGGTTTGCACCGAATCCGCCACCGGTTTTGCCACCTTGATCACCCTTGGCACCGGGAGTGCGTCTGAATTGCAGTGGCTGGTCCATTGGATCAGCTGCGCCATAACCGGTGCTATCACCCACTCCATACTGTGAAGAGGCACCTCTTCCGCCTTGGGGGCCACCCGATGTATCTTGATCGCCCGCGCCAAATCGGGATTGACGGTCGCCAAACCGATCGCCACCGAAACGACCGCCACCAGAGCTGGGTGTGTCGAAACCACCTGGTCGACTACCACCGCGTCCCATGGAAGTATTGCGTCCGTATGGATCATTATCTTCATCATCTTTACGACCTAGCAAGGCTCTACCACCTCCGGGTTGATTACCATATGGATCGTTTTGTCTGCCACCACCAGCGGTGTTTGGTCCACCACCACGTCCACGACCAAAGGAGGAAGGCGCCGAATCCCCCCGTGAACCAAACCTATCCTCATTTGATCGCGACCTATCATCAAACTGCGAATCAAACTTAGTGGAATCACCACGGTTATGAGCACCACCGAAACCGCCTCCTCTGCCGCGACCGAATCCACCAACCATATCGTCGCTATCTTGTTTCTGGGGACCTCCTCCGGGGCAATAAGGATCTGATCGGTTGTTGCCATAGGGATCCGATCGGGCTTGTCCACCGCGACCAGCACCACCGCGTTGAGGGCCGAACTTGCTCTCCTGGTTACCATAGGGATCATCTCGGTCGCCACCCATTCCGCCATATTGGTTGCCTGTGTCGCGATCTCCGAAGGATGAACGTTTACCCGAAGCTCCACCGGGTGTGTCCAACAAGCTCGGTACACCTCCGCGACCCATACCTGCTCTGGGTGGGGGCTGGCCAAAGGAATCTCCGCCCCCACGCGCCCCGGTCGTGCCGAAGTCATCGGGTTTGTTATTCTGTGCGCGACCACCGAACGAGCTGCTGCTATCCGAGCGACCACCCATGAGACTGGGTACGTTCGATTGATCATCCTGTCGACCGCTGCCTAAACCTCCTCCTCCAAAACGCGATGATGGATTATCCATGGTGGGGTCGCCCAATAGACTTCCACCTCCAGCGGGAGCATTTCCTCTGTAACCGCCTTGGTTACCGAACCGGCCGCCTTGAGCGCCCTGTTTATCGCCGCCGAACCGTGACTGGTTTCTAAAATCATCTTGCTGCCTTCCGCCGTAGCTATCCGCTCCGGAATCCTCAAGATCCATGGGGCTTCCCTCAGCGCCGGGACGATTTCTGCTCATGAACGATCCACCGGGCTGGCCGAGCAATCCGGGCTTGTTGTTATCCGGTCTTCCGAGCAACCCACCTCGGCCCATACCTCCCTGTTGCGTAGAGGGACCGGCACCATGCGAGGGCCTATCACCCTTGTTGTAATCGCCCATCAGACTCTTTGGCGCTTCACCCATTAAACTACCTCCTCTGGGCGGCTGATTGAATCCACCTCGTTGGTTGTTATCTCGGTCACGTGACTGGCCCATTTGATCACGTGATTGATTCATTTGATCACGTGACGATCCCATTTGATCACGTGATTGACCCATTTGATCACGTGACTGATCCATTTTATCACGTGATGAGCCAAAGTCACCACGCGGGCCTCCGCCCAGCAATGAGGGAGCGTTGGTTTGTTGGAAGGGCTTCTGTTGATGTTGGGATTGGTTGTTGCGGAATGAGGATTGGCTTGTGGATGTTGATGATGTGTTTTGGCGCGAACTGTTGTAGGGATCCTTGTGTTTTAGGTCGTCGTCTCTGAAAGAGGCAAGACGACATAAAGTGATTATCAAATATCAAGAACTCAAATATGAAACAACCACGTTACCATGTCAAACAATTGTTAAAATAGTAGAACCTTTAGAAAGTCTCAATGATCTATGGCTGATAAAACACTGTCTAACCTACGACATTCCTTTTGATACTTAGCTAAAATATAGCAGTTTCTACTTAAGCGTGCTGTTTCTAGAATTTCTCAAACAATTCAACTTTAGATGATGTTACCAGCTCAAATATATCGGATTTCGATTAAATGTACATTCTAGAATTTTTCAAAAATTTCCAATTTGAGATGTTGTTACCTTGACCTGCTGTGGTGGGAGCTGCTGCTCGAATGCTGGTCTCTTCCGCTGCCATGGCGAGAGTCGCTTCTTCCCCGGTCCCTGCTGTACAAGAAATATAATATTGAGAAAATTAGAAATGGATAGTTAGCTTATAGGGCTAATTTTATATACCCTATATATTTATGTGTGAATGAATGCCATAGCCTTTCTTCCCTTGTATAAATATGAATGATTCAACATCAAAACCGTCCCATGATCCTCCATTCGACCCAAGCCCACCCAGATTCAAAACTTCATAGCCGCTATTTTAACTGCATACCCCAACACGAAGAATCTTAGTCATAAACCATTTATAATATAAATACCTGCTATCCCTATCGCGACTGCTATCCCGATGGCCTCCGGAGCCCCCTCGCGACGAAGATGAGTCTCGTTGTGAAGAGCTATTGTTGTCATAGCGACTCTGCTTGGCTGGCGGCGGACCCTCGTTCTTGGAGGATTTCGAGTCCTGTGATACAAAATAAAGATAGATACAAATTAAGTTAATTTACAGAAAGATATGCTCTTTGGGACAAATAACAAACTCTATCTCATAATTTATAATGGTTGATAGTGTAAAAATGGATAACATTAACTGAGACACTTATTTACCCATTCTTCGATGATTTCGAGTCCTGTGACAAAATAGAATGAGTCTTAAATAAAGTTAATTTGTAGAAAGATATGCTCTTCGGAATATTAAGTCATCTGTCAATATAATAGAGGCAATGTGTCACAACATATGCCTTTCTAGAAAACTTATCGTCTCTTAATAAATTTAGTATGTACAAAGGTATATTCTTCCGGATAAATTACCAGTATCTCAATAGATCAAAGTCATCTGTTTCTAATAGATTATTATTGATTATTGTAACATTCACAGCATTTACTGAGACACTCATTAACCAACTCACCACTTACATATTAAATTTAAAAGAATAAAGAATATCCATATTTGTACCTTTTCGCGTTTGAGCTCTGCCTCTTTAAATGCCTTAGACGCAGCCTCTGCATCCTTTGGATTGGCCCAGATTTCCTTGACTGAACCCAGGTCCACACCCTTCTGTAATGATCAATACATCGATAATATGAATTCATGTTCTTATTTACTGGCAAAAATTGCATTGCCTTTGCCATTATCTAGTCACGAAGTTAGCCATAATCAAGATCCAAGTAAGAGATCCAACTAAACCAGGTAAAAAAAGTTCTGTCCAAGCAAAGTAGGTGCGGAGAAATAGGCCAAGCAGATATGGAAGTCTTTTTTTTTGTTTTTGTAGTTTTTATTTCAAAACAGTCGTCATATTTCATGTTAACAATTTCCATTG
>LQRL01175120.1:36765-48910 GCA_001703475.1 Hydroides elegans
CAACTATTCAATTCATTTTAACTCATTAATAGCACCACAAAAATCAACACCTATGTGATAACGATGCATATTATATAGTAGACTCATACGAAACATTTCGATTCAAATTAAACTTATAAATGCACAACAAACAGATCTAAACGAAATAATGCACCAATAAAGGTCGTATTTGCATGGTTACATTGTGAGTATTCAAACAACAGAATGTGAAAATCTTAATTGAAAACGGAAGTGCGATGAATAATAAATGACAACAAATAATGATCTATTAGACAATAAAGAAGACAATTGCACCTCAAGTATTTTAACAACAATGTTACTATAGGATTCTACAAGCTACATAAAATATTCATTTAAATTATAAAGGAAATTAGCACTGTCTTTTCATGATTCAATTTCAAGCATTTACCAGCTCAAATATATGGCACACAATACATAATAAAAATAGTTGGACAATGAATCATGGGTATGACTTGTCTACATCTAATTACAAATCTCAACATATTCTAAACAATTTTAAAATTTAAATACACTATCGATCGGACAATAAAACATCATTCATAGGATGGAAGTTCGATTCCAATGTTACAATTTCATTAAAACTTGTTTCGTGTGTCTCACTAGTATGGTTTAAATATATGCCTATCACTAATAGTTTGATAAAATGTAAACGAAGCTATATATGACCTGCTCACCATGAAGAATACGAATATCTATCTAAAGTTTAAATAAATCGCCATGACAAAATTCGACACAGAAAGGAATCACTCAAGCCAATCTCATAGGGTAAAATCACAAACCATAGAAAATTCCGACGTTGAAGCTCAACACGAGCGAATACCTCAAAAATGAAATTTTCAAACAACATTTAAGAGGCCTTCTCCTTAATCTAATCAGACATGTCATAGTTTCCTGCAAAGGATATCCCAATAAGATTAGCCATGCATGAATCCTTTTCCGTCGTCGTCATATATCTCCTTAAAGCGCGAAATCGCCCTTCCTGCCTGCATTGGATCGCTTGGTTGAGGGGTGCGAGTACTGCGAGCCGCCGTGTCCTGATTCGGGGACGACCATGGCGCGAGGCTGGATGATCATCGAGGGCTCGCTCTTCGTCTCAGCCACGTACACCTCAGCTGTGATGGGTAGAATATACCATGATATATAATAATATAACAAACTTGTTTTTATCGTTTTTTTATGAGTCTATAATATGGGGGATCGTTGTTTTTTTACTTACATTCAACAATCGATATACTTAATATATAGAATTATCAAACGACAAGGATAAATTGTTTACTCAGAAATAATAACAACGACATAATCTGACTAAAAACGGAGAACAATTGATATGTTCAAACCTCAAATTATCAACAAATACAGTCAATTACAGTTTCAATCAATCTATTATGTCTTCATTTACTAACAAATAATGAGCATACATGCACATAAACTTTACCCAAAACTATCGAACCCACACTTACATCGATTGCTGAAAGCACCATTCTTGTACCAATAGGGCTTATGCGCCACCCTGCCCGCGAGCACAAAGGCCAGTATGCTCAATATGAAGACATCAAAGATTCCGATGATGGCCAGTATATACGCCCAGCGGATGCCGCACTCGTCGATGTCGTATTGGTCAGCGTCCTGGCCGCAGATGCGACGCACGTTCGAGTCGTCCCAGCCCAAGGGGTAGATGATGCAACCGAGAAACATGCAAAGACCTATTGAAAGAAAATAGAGGTTTGAAAGAAAGGTATGGTGATAGTGAATGTGGAAAGGGAGAGGGAGTAAGCAAGGCGTTCTGGCCGCAGATGCGACGTACGTTTGAGTCGTCCCAACCGAGAGGGTAGTGCAACCGAGGAACATGCATAAGCCTATTAAAAGAAAAGTGTCATTGAGAATTAAATGGTTATGTGCTGGTGGTTATGATGAGAGCAATGGGAACTCGGTAGCTGATGCCGTCCCCTGGAACATGGGCGGCATAATCTACTTTGTGGAATATTTGAAAATTTGATCTTTCGCAAGAGTCGCGAAAAGAGTTTTTCTTACAAGAAAGTTCCTATGCCTGAATAATTTCATTAATTTATTCCGTCAGCGTTCGTATAAACCGACCACACAACAGTTCTATGCAATTGAATTATGCAGTCATCGTTTCTCAAGAAAACGACCTACGCGTCTTGAAAACAACCAATTATGAATTTGTTCGTTTTTATTAGTCAGCGAAATCGAAAAGTGCAATTAGACTCATGACTCGTGCCAACGCAAAATGTAAAAGAAATTGTGAAATTAGCATCGTCTACAAAACATTGACAAGTTTTCAATTTTAAAGGCGATATCTGATAGCACCCTGTCTGATACCATCGCATGGGTGTAGAGTTCGACCAGTTTAAATTTTGACATGAACATTTTTAATAAGCGATTTGATAAGCAACTTGTAAATGAAGATGCAAACATGCTTTTCGGAAACGGAAAGTCTGCTAAAGTCTCTGCTAAAAAATACATGTAGGCCTACATTCTAACTTCTAATCATCATATAATAATTTGGAAGCATTTCTTCTAAATATTGAGTTTTCTTAAATATTTTTTTTCATGATATCGTATTCTTGCAGGCCAAGAATTGCACGGCATTTCACTGAATGGGTGATGTTAAATATCGAAGCCAAAAACAGAAAAGCCTTTGAATACAATTACACCTGTAACTATTTCTCTTATATTACAAAGCCATAAACGTGGCCCTTTTCAAGGCTTTTTGCTTAAAAGTAGACCGCGTTATTAACTGACAGGTCGATTATTCATAAGCCTGATTCAGTTGCAGCAGCTTCTGAACAAAGAAAAAACATAACTTTGGTTATCTATTACTTCCATATCAGTGCCCATGGCCCTGGTTAGGAATTCATAATGAGATGCAGTTAAACTATTATCTTGCAGCAATATAATTTCTAGACATGTATATTGTTCGGACTTGTTATTTTTTCTTTCTTTTTTTAAACAGTATATAATCAGCCGTTTAAATGTTGACACACATTTTATCATAAATATCAGAAATTGTATTTTTGATCATATTTGCAAACCATTAGATGATATTCAAAATTTCTATGCATACAAGTGAACTACAGTTGTGTAATTGCTAAATGTTAAACCATGAGGTGAGGCGTAAACTACGCTTAGGCAAGTCTATAACTACCGCGTTTAATATTTGTCATCTTTATGAGATCCGTTATGACAATTTATTGAATACGTGCTCTAGAGATTATGCGACAGTTATGCGAACAAGAACCCCTGACAAGGTTGGTGTTGGGTGACAGTTACAATGACTTCAGCTGTTGAAACGTACCACGCATCACAATATATCGGTATGCAAACCACGACTGTGACAAATAGCGGGCTGGAAATAGCTTCGATTTAGAAAAAGAGTTAGAACTACAAATATTCATTGCAATAGGAATGCCCATTGCTTCGATTGTATTGTCACATCGGTATTTTAAAAATATGTACATTTTTAATCAATCAACTTTAAAAAACATGACAGGAAAAATGTTTTTGAGATTTGAGGTTCAAGCGATCGGGGACACATATCATTTGGTTTTTCTCGATTTGACGAATTTCTAAACTAGTTAATACAAGTTTGAGAAACCGAATTAGTCTCTTGCTTACTGAACACACACTGGTAATTATGAAGGTTCCGTAAGTTATATCAATTGTCTTTTCATGTTTTCATTTTAGGGATGCAAATAAAATAATTTTCACACTCGCCAGATTGGCGACTCCCGAGTGAGTCAAATGTTACACTCGCCAGGCAAGATTCACACTCACCGGGAGGTCAAAATATT
This sequence comes from Hydroides elegans, assembly GCA_001703475.1. NCBI lineage: Eukaryota > Metazoa > Annelida > Polychaeta > Sabellida > Serpulidae > Hydroides > Hydroides elegans. The sequence goes on from LQRL01175120.1 coordinate 40,599, forward strand.
GATAATGACAAGGGATAAAAATATGAGCTCCCTGAAAGTTGGTTTACATGTAGATGAAGTAATTTATAAGAATAAATGTGCCAGTGCCAAAGGTGTAAGCTGAAAAATATAAAAGAATCATCTAATAATCTTATTTTTTAATTAATTGGTTTTTGATGGTTTATTTTACATTCGCCAGACTGACGAGTGACTTAAATTCAAACGAAAATGGTTTAGCTTGAGTTTTTTTTTACAGGGATAATGCATTATGTCAGCAGGGGTGCATCTTGGCGGTCGCATATGCGACCGTCGTTCCGCCCGCACGAGTGTGGTTTGAGACGACACTCGCGCTAGTGCGAATGTCAATGTTTCCAAATCCACACAGTGCAAAAAGCATTTATTTTTCAAAAACCTATTAAAATTGTGCTCGAGGCTTCGGCGCTCGCATTTAAAATATTATCTTTAAATTGAATATCATGCGCGAATGTCATTTTGCCTGTGCGAGTGTCGTTTTCGATGACGGCGCGCTTGCGCGACCGTGATTTTGGGTTAAGGTGCACCCCGGAAATGTCAGGCAATACCAGCCCGGCAATTGCACTATTGATATCCAAAACAAATATAAAGTTATATCTAAACTATATAGCTGCGATTCATCAAAATTTCACAGATAGGTAATTTGCATAGCAACTTACTCCTCACTTCACCTATCCCGCCCCCTTTTATCAAAATTCAATCACTCACCAGAGAGCAGTTGGATGCATCCACAGATGATGAGTACATAGCTGTGCTTCATCAGAAAGAACAGCAGCATACAGAGCACGCACACCATCATCAGCAAACACGACACGCCTATAAAGATCGTAGCCGCTTTAAACGGCGTTGAAATGATATCGCCGAAACTATCCAGATCTCCAACGCAATCGAGCTCCTCGCCACTGCTGAATAGCTCACAGAACTCGTACAGCCCGAAATAGCCCACACCGGGTGAGTCATCCGTGTCACCAATCCATTGCGGCTGGATGAAGACGATGATGTTGATGACGAGGAAGCACATAGAGAAGATGGCCCACATGATCTCCACGGCGCGGTGGTTGCGCACGTAGTTGGTGTAGACGAGGACGGTCTTGTCCGTCGTGTCTGTGGGGTGGACCTCCACCGTCGACATTGTTACGCTTTAAGGGGTGGGAGGTGTTGCGTCGTGTGAGTGGGGTGATATGTAGTTTGGTACGAACCTGCGATAAAAGAAATATTAATGTAATTAACGTGCAGCTATAAAAAAGGCCTGGGGCTTATGACAAACCATGAAAATCAATGGCAAAATTATACGTAAATATATGTGCATGTGTACGTTGGATAACAATATAGTTGTGGAAAGAAATCCTTCACATTTAAAGAGGGGTTCACCTTAGCGGTCAAAATCCCCGAAACATTTTTTTCGGCACTCGCATTTCACAATAATGTTGCTTAACTTGAATATCATGTGCGGGTGTCGTTTGAATGTGGTTGGATTTTTTAAGACAGCTGGGCAGGCGCAACTGTCGATATTTGGTCTAAGGTGATCTAAATATCTTTGTCAATTTCGCAATTGGAAGTTACCCGATTCGGTTCAAACTATCAAAATGTTTATCTACTATCTACATTAATAATTGGTTCCGTAAAGGGAGGGCAGATACATGTATATAATGCGTGCATTTCTTTTTGTTCAGGTTTTCATACTAAGTTACTTTGTTTAGACTTTCAATATTTTTTTTGTCAAAAACGCATTTCTATTTTGTTTGACAATCCAGATAATTAAGACTTTCCAGACAAAGTGTCAGACAACTGAGAGTTGTCTGAAAAGGCTGAATCAAGTCACGTGACGCAATGTATTGATTTTAGGTGTTGTTTTCTTTTTGTTATATTTGGGTTTTATTTATAATAAATTGTAATTTGATTACATTTTATATTACAAAAGCTATTTTTTAAGTTTTATAACTGTTTGAATCATATTTAGTATAACAAGGAAGTATTTGAAAAACACGAGCAGGCCTCCAGGCTCCAACCGTCCCCAAACTCGAAGGGGTATGGTTTTTTTTTGTATATTTTTAATATATTTTCTATGAAAACCGCAATTTTTGGCGAATTTGACAACTTCTGGTCGGGTGCTTTTGACCGAAATGGTCAAAAGGCAAATCTACGGAACAAGACCTGTAACCCAGTCTCTACGACCTTCCGTTCAACAGTTCTAGCCCGTACAAGCTCAAGTCTTGAAAACCGCTATTTTGGTTATTATGGCCAATTTTACAACTTCCGGTCGGGCGTTTTTGACTGAAACTGTCAAAAGGCCCATCTACACATCAAGACCTTTCAGTTGAGTCTATAACCAAGTCTCTATGACCTTCCGTTCAAACGGTCCAGAGAATATGAAAACCGTCGGTCCGTCTGTTCGGGACCGACAAATATTCGGCCCGACCGACAAATATTTTAACTTGTCGGTCCGGCTGACCGACAAACAAATTGCCGATTATTTTAGGTGATATAATGCCGAACCGATAAAAAAAATCAGTCGGACCGACCAAATATTGAACTTGTCAATATTTGAAATTTTGATGGTTTTCACATTCTCTGAAGGTCTAGCCCTTACTAGAAAGCGATGACAGACGGATAGGTGCCTAATACTTGTAGGCCATAAAAGATATCGGTCGGCAAGGCCATACAATTGTAGCGGTCTTGCCGACCGATATCCTTCTAAGTTCTTTCAAAATGGATCCAATAGCGAGCTAGGACTCATTTCAAGTGTTTTGATGATGGGAAGGAAGTAAGTTTACTTCCAATCACACTCCTCAACTGGCTTTACGCTTTATTTTTTTGTAACTACGATGTGACGTAGGTCGGTCCGGTTCTGGGATCATAATAGGGGGATTGGCAACTCATCGGAAAATATTCGTTTCGAATGCTGTTTTTTCCGTACTATGACTGTGACAAAAATACTTATATATGTCTCAATTTTACATTTGGGAAAACCCAGCGTTTTTTGACCATTTTCATGCACTTTTTGCAAAATAATTTCTTTCATTGACAATATTTATAAATATAATTATGACGTTGCAAATAAGCTATAAATAATATATCACATTTTTGCAAACTTTCGATAAAAAATAAAAATTTGTATAAACTTTGAAGTCGATAAAATAGACAAAATAAGTAAATTATTGTATTTTTAAAAAATGATTAAAAATATATGTTAAGTATATGATATAATCAAAAAACTAATAAAAATAATAAATTAAAGTCATTTAATATCACATGGTAAAATTTCAAAGTGATAAAATGAATATACATATTATTTTTAAACCGTCGGTTTATATGTGACTTATTTTTACAAATGTGCCAAAAGTGCTGTAACAGTCGTCGCAGGACTGTTTCGACTGAATTTGGCGGAGTTGCACATCCTCTTGTATTATGGTCCTAGGTCCTGTTCAATTGAAGACTGAAGTTGAGGATGAACTTGAAGACTGAAGTGGTTCGAGAATCGATTTTTTAAAACTGAAAATGTTACTATTTGTCGTGCATATTATTTTGCAAATTAAACAGCATAATGACAACAAATAATATGAGTTATCAGTTTAATGTGAATTAAAACTTTTGGCAAAATAATGACAGTAAAAAAAGACAAAAATTGTCAAAAATCACCTGTCACACCCTGAGTGTTTACACCGGATGTTGTTACGCTAGACTTATTTTTCAGTTGACAAAACTTCATACGAATCCCGAATTTATAGATATGTCGTATTCAATAGATATAATTTTGAGTCTGAATGCTTCCCGACTTACATACTTACGCCATTGTTAAGTCCCCAAACAAATGGGAATGCAAGGAGTGTGATTGGACGAAAAATGTGGCTTATAAGATACTTCCCAAAACATTAAAATTAAGTAACTCGTGATTGGTTAATCTTGAAGGCGACGAACAGTGGTCTGGAAGAATTTCTCGATGGCACATGGGCACCCGCCGATATGTTCTTCCAAATATATGTTCTTATAGCTAGCTCATATAGGTGGCAAACTGACCAGATCTTGTAAACAGATATTACATTACGCTTGTCAATTCAAACAACAACAAACAGTTATGTTGCTGACTTTATTTGATATAAGTTTTTACCTGGATCAATCAACCGAGGAATCCCGTTGTTAACTATATAAGACAGTTTGGGCAAAATTATTCGTTTGACTAAAAGTTTGTTTCGGACACCTAAAGACAACAAGTAGAGATACAAACTAACACTGCGCTTATAAGAAAATTTACCAACAATAGGTGGTTGACTTAAAGTGTTTTCGTAAAATGTCGCAAAAATACATTTTTTGCCCAAACTCTCTACTATCGTATATATATCGTAATAATACCATACACTTATTAAAACAATTGAGTAGTATTTCGAACGACATCGGGTCGCTTTGTACCGGTCCCGTCATCAGGATGCACCTTCCTTCAACGGTCGTTTCGACCCTTACATCGACGACCTCCAGAAGTGGGCCAGTGGGGTTGATCAAATCCCACTTGGGACCTGTATGTTTTTGTGCTCTTCTCTCTTGCACCAAATCCATAAGGATGCTTTTTCTGGTTGCACCCAAGTCTCTTTAACGATTTTCTTTCTTTCTCTCCAAATTATGCCTAGCCTCCACAGTGTTCTCCACACTGACTGTGCCGGGAAGCCACGACATCCTACTTCTACTGGGAAACACCATGTCTTCCACTCTTTATCTTGGCATTGTTCTACTAACTCTTGGTACTTCAATCGCTTGCGTTCATAAGCTTCATCTACTCTTTCTTCATACGGTATTGTGAGCTCTATTAACACTATTGTCTTTTTGGTTTGTGACCACAACACTATGTCTGGTCGTAGATTCGTGACTAGTTCTCTTTGGCGTTGCTTTGAAGCTGAGCTAAACCTACTTCTGGTTATACATCCGAGCCCTAGCGGGCCATGCGTAGCTGCCCCGATGATATCACTTTGTCTGAGCCTCTCTTCTGCTGAATTAACCGCCTTTTAACTTGCCATTTTCTTCCGGTGCGTAGTTTTATACCTGCACCGCTGACGTATTTGAAATTGATGTCTCGGGGCATAACGGCCTGTTTCACTTTGGTGACCTTATATTTCTCGACTAGCGACGACAGCGTTAGCTAAATCTTTGAGTCAGTACTGTATAGACCTATGCTGCCCAGACTTCTCGGCACATTTAACCATCTTCTTATATAGCTGCTTATGGTTCAAGTTAAAGTATGTCATTTTAAACTTTTAAAACATCAAATGTGCTTAGTTTGCCTTAGTTTGGAGCTTGGAGGAACAGATAATTAATTAGTAATATTGCATTTTTGCCTCAGCTAGCTAACAAAACATGAACAAATAATTAGGTCTGATATGAAGTGATATCACAATAATGTTAGATTAAGCATCCATTTAGGAATAATTCTAAGAATGTAAGACGAAGATGAAATTTCGGTTCGTTGAGTGACCCTAATGGCAAACCCGACTCATTTAGAATGAACAAAAAGCAATACAGTACCATGAAGGGCATTGTTTTCAGACATCTCACGACTATACAGGAATTGTTAATTGCATAAAAAGGAGACAATCTCATCTTCAACTAGTAAGGTCATCATAACTAGTAAGGTCGCCATTATGGCCAACCACTTTAAAATGCAAAACGCTATTTATTCTAAATAAGCACGTACCGTGCGTTGGCCATGCCATTTTTACTAGATACATTCTTTAAATTTACATTAAACGGATAAATGTAGCTCATTTGACAATGGAAAGTGTTTATGTAAATACGGTGATCTACATATTCATAAAATCAACTATTGTATACATTAGGTATATCCATTTGGAACAAATGTATTTACAACACATCAATAAAATGCTCGAGGTAGATTGTTCAATAAAGGTATGCGTGACAAAAAGCGCATAACACATGTTTTCAATGTCAATAAAGTGGCTTGATAAAAAAAGGCTTACATGATGCTATAAGACATGATGTCATTAACATGGCCGCGAACAACATGGTCATTTACTGTGTACGATGAACCATAGCCACAGTCGAGATCTAGGAACAACCATAGTCAGCCGTAGACAACTATTGGATAAGCCGTGGAGTCTGAGCTGCATAGATCAATTGCGTTTTTATTCAAAGCATCCACTTTCTTATCGTCTTTGGTTGAAAAATCACAATGGGACAGGTATTAGGCTACGTTCTTGTACATAATTTCTAGTAGCATAGGCGTATAAATCAACAGAAGAGATGTCTGTGTAAAAAGACATAATCGGGACAGTAAAACACGGTCGGCTAGAAATGGAATGTGCAACCAGGCTAGAAATGGAATGTGCGACCAGGTTTACCTCAGCATCAAATAAACACAAAAATATAGCTTATGATAAAGATTGGCAAGGCGAATAGGATACTTTTCTAACCATGATAGTAGCTTAAATTTGTAAGGAAGATGGCTTAGACGGTTCAAGATAAAAAGCTTCCAGAGGAAGACCTTTAGCAAATTGATTGATAAATCCACTTTGCTTTAAAGTATGACCCAACCCAACGAATCTCTGAACATAGAATATTAGTGAGGGACCCATTAAAAAATGTGTGGCAAGAGAACTAAGCTTATGCATGTGTTATAATCAGACACCGAAGCCCTTGCCAAAGTAAGGTTTTCATTGATACACAACCAGGTGCTTTCATGTGCCCTAGCATGAGGCATCGACAAGGCGCGCAGAATAGGCTAATATAAATATGCATATAAAACAGGAGAAACGGCGGCAGAAAGGATATTGGCAAAGCAAAAATAATATAGTCAGAGAATATATTTAATACATATTTAGTTAAATCTATAAACTGAACACCTTCCAGTCTAACAGAGTTTCTCATCCGTTAAAGTAGATGAAGCATTTACTTCCGCAAATGTGTCTATGGTCGAGATACATAAGAGTAGCATGCCGAACCACGCTAAATTAGTCAATGTACAGCAATGTTGAACGCAAAAATAAATATCAGTCCGAATTAGCAATGTCTGGTACAACTAACATTATTCGGACACTCTTGTAATACTAAAAGGCAAAAACAAAAATAATAAATAAAAAAGGTACTTTGGTTTTGTTGTCAGCATTAAAAATATTGTTTATCTTAATTATATCTTTAGGAGTGTTATTGTCCAGCAATGATGACCAATTTATTTTTATATATTCTTATATCTTTTTTTGCGATAATCAGAAATTAATTTCTGCTTAAGATGATATTAATTATTTCCTTTATCAATAATTAATACTAAACTGATATATAATAATACACTTTCTATCTTTACACATAAACTTTTATATAGCATATGATTTATGAAACGATACATTTAAGACATACATGAATATAGGCATATGCGTTATGTATAGATGTTGATCATTACATGAATTTTGGATGTTGCATCATCTAGCATAATGTTTATGTGACGTCCTGTTTTCTACGTCGTGTGAAAGGTTGAATGAATGTGTTCTGGTGTCCAGTATCTTGTCTACGTAATTAGTTAAGAAAATAATAAAAACATAATAAAAAAGAAAAAAAACCATTATTCGGACACAGTTCTGCTAGAAAATGATCAGAATTTAATGGCATGGTCTAGATGTCAGTAATTGTTCAAATGGTAATTTTAAATGATAATTTCAAATGTTAATAATCGATTGCGGGAGAGCTAGAAAAACATCCAAAAGCATATGTCTAGCCTTGGAAAGCATATGTCATAGCCTTTATTACTCAGGAAATAAGTGGGGTTCGGCGATACCAAGCAAAACGAAGATAAATCTTGGCATAATTAGTCCACCATTTAATTCATATTTATTTTCAGAGATTGATTTCTTCTCATTCTCAAGTACTACACACTTTATGTACATACGTTTATGTGCACAATACACACTTGAACATATGCTTGGTTTATCATTCAAGATTTGATGGTGTATAGTAGGGGAATAAGGACAGTACTGGAACAAACTGTTCCAGTACTGTCCTTCATTCTGGGACAACCCCGTCCCCCCGGGGGGTCGGGGGGTCGGTGTGTGGGTCGGTGGAGGGTTCGGTCACGTGACATGTTGAATTTCAATATAACCATAATATAGTATATGTCATAAGCTTTCCAATACAATGTTGAGTATTAATGATATATGTTATATAACATTATATTAATAATATATATGTTATTAGTTATATATTGGCATATGTATAATACCTTATGAATTACAACATTGTAACTTTGTTGTTTACATTTTTAACCTATAACCACCTACCGACCCCCCGACCCCCCGACCCCCCCACCC
>LQRL01175127.1:6329-18482 GCA_001703475.1 Hydroides elegans
AGGACGTCCTGAGGACGAATCCCGGTCAAAGAGTCCCCGGACTTAAAGTCCCCAATTTGGGCAGCATAGGACATAAAGTCCCCGACCATAAAGTCTCCGGACAATATGACATAGGACAATTCTCATTTTAATTTACTTACTTCTTCTATATCGCACTAATTAAAATGTTGTTATAAGAATGTATTGACATAAAGGTCAGTCGCCGCATAGAGAGCAGAAATACGTTATTTATTATACTACTCCCTTCAACATTACTAACTATGTGATCGATATTCCCTATGATATATCCACTTTGTTGTGTGAATGAGCCCACATTTGGAACGCATCCAACTATGTCAATACTAAACCCCTAACCATAAAATGCGGATATAGATTTTATGCAGTAAATCGTATATTTCCTTAAAAGTGTATAATACTTACATATGTAAATTATATTCACATATGTAGCAAAACAGTTATATTGTGGTTAAAATGTGTCCTGTTTAGGTTCATTGTCAGTATAAGTTTGTATATGATTAACAGTGGATAGCGCCTCCATAGTTGAGCTTTTTTTTTTGGATTGGAAGATTGGAATAAAATACACCGATAAAACAGTATGTTGTTATCTATTTTAATAATCACATTCAAGTTGACTGTTTTAATGTATAATAAGGTTAAATCAGAGCACTGTAACGTTATAAAGCATTTCAACTGTAATTTTCAACTTTGATAAATACCTTACGAATTTTTTACTTACGATCGAGACTATGTATATTGGCCATATCTCAAACGAATTGATCTAAATATTCTTTTAAAGATAGTCTATATTTGAGCAATTCATCGAGTCTATTTAAATATTTGTAATGGTTATTCCGGTTCGGTAAAGAAAATCTATCGTCTCTTCTCATTAATCACCGCGTCGCGCGGTAAACATATATATTGCAGTAAGCTGCGTTAAATGTTTTGTTTTCAAAATGTATTATCTAATGTCACTCACTTTAATTCAATTTAAATTTGACAGTGTTTTAAAACAGATTGTCCTGCAAATAAAGAGCATAAGAAATACACTTCGGAATGCTGTCCCTAGCACTATTGCTCACTGGCCTAATCAGTACCTTGCCCTTTGGTTATTGCCAGTCATCGGAACCGACGTTTCAGTACCATAACCATGTAGATTTGACAAACTACCTCAATGATGTGGCTTCGGAATATCCCGATATCACCCATTTGTATAGCATTGGTGACTCTGTTGACGGTACAATTACTATCTGTCATTACATTTGACCAAATAAAAGTATAAATTGCGGTTTACAGAACATGTTTATTATGATATTTATGTATTATTTTAAATAATATTGCTGGAAACTGGCATATTTGTGTCATACACTATTTTTGATTGCAAAAATTATCTCAAGCTATTTAAAATCAAGGATAATATATGTATTATGTATATTCCGCAAATCAGGCAGAGAACTATGGGTGCTCGCGATCGCCGGAGAGAGTCCCGGAAGCCACGTGACATTGCGACCGGAAGTGAAATACGTTGGCAACATGCATGGCAACGAGGTCAATATGCTTATTTTTACTTGATTTACTTAGTGACCAGATTAACTCCAATTTACAGAGACGTTTGGCGCAAAATTACATCTGGTGTATTACAAATAAGAATAACGAGTATAAGTTAATTGAAATATATGTTTGTATAAAATGTCTAAAAGAGGTGTTGATCTGCTCTTCACAAAAGAATATGGACATCTAATACAGTGGCGCGCGTTTCTAACTTCTAATGTCAAACGCTAAACGCTTAAACGATAACTTTTAACCATAAACAATAAACATTTAACGCTGAACGTTAAACACTAAATGCTAAACAATGGCTTCCCAAATGTGTGATGGGTGTATCAAGTGTATAATTATGTATGTTTATCACAACCTCTGTATTAACTCAAAGGCTAAAACGCTTAACGTTAAACGCTAAACGTCAAACGCTTAGCGTTAAACACTGAACGCTAAACGCTAAACGCTAAACGTTAAACGATCAACGCAAAATCGCTAAACTTTAAACGCACAAACGTTAAACGCTTAACGCTTAACGTCAAGGATAATGAGAAGTTAGAACCGCGTGACACTATATATTACGAATAGCACAATGTAATGTTTCAACTGATGAAATACGATGCTGGTATGGTGCAAAGTTACGCTTTAGCCAAACCTTGGTTGTTTCATTATCATGATTATTCTATGCCATCATAATGTTTCTTTGCCTCAGGCCGTGGGTCGTGAGGTATTGATTCACTTCATCCACTATCTCGTCTCTGGGTACATCAGCGACGATGACGTCACAGCTCTACTCGATTCGATGCGAGTCCACATTCTTGTGTCGATGAACCCCGATGGGTTCGAGTACACTTATGACCGGAGCAATATGGGCACGTGCTATGGAATAGTGGGAAGGTAAATGTGGACTTCATATGAATAGGATAGAAAATTGAAATTATGTAGGCGCGGCCGATTTCGAAGGCGCAGCCGGTGACCCGGTACAATATTTTGATAAATGGAGTTGTCTGAGTTCTCTATGCATCGTAGTTCAAAGTCCATTATCAAAAATAGTAAATTATGATGCTTATATGTTTAAATTTATATGACACCTTTCGACCTAACAAGAAAATGAAAATGTTCATAGAGAATGAGCTGAAAACAGAATATTCCTGATTAACTGATTTGTGTTGCTTATGACCGTGTAAATGTACCAGGCAAAACTCGAAACTTATTTTGTTACTCACATGTTCTGAGGAGGAGCATATATAACGCATCTATTATTGTTATCCAAAAGGCAAAACGCAGCTGGTTACGACTTGAACCGCAACTTCCCCGACTTTTTCGCCACGAACACTGACCGCATTCAACCGGAAACGCAGGCTGTCATGGACTGGCTGGAGGATCATCAGTTTGTGTTGTCCGCGAATTTACACGGCGGGGCGATGGTGGCCAATTATCCGTATGATAATAATGGTAGGTTTTGTCAAATGAGGTCTATAGGGGCTCATGTGGTTTGTGTATTAAATACACTAATTACGTTTACAATATCTTCATGTCATTGCCCTGTATGTGATATACGATTTATGTAGGTATCCAAATGGAAATGTGATGTGATCTGCACATCAGGTGAACCAAATGAAAATGAATGAAATGAAAACATGGAAGTAATGGTAACATACGAATGATTTAAATTTATATTGATCTAGTGGTCAATAAATAAATTAGACTAGGCATGCAGCGCCCCTTTCTCATCGGATGAGACAATGTCGATTCTTAATAACATATGTGTGACTATCCGTGCATGTGCGGATCCAGGACATTTTTTTACCAGGCGCGTCAATAGTAGAGCCTATCAGATCACACCGGAGGGCGCCAAACTATTTGTGGAATGCCATATAGGAATTCATATAGGAGCGTAGAGCGACCCTTTAGACTCCGTGCATGATAATCCCTTAACTGTGCTCGCATCTTTAATAACTATTATCCTAACTTGCACATACATGTATCATATACTCTGCCAATCCATTTCTCTGTAGTCAGGGGCAGCCATATCAACAGCCCCACGCAGGACGACGCCCTCTTCCGCCATCTGGCGTCAACCTATGCGAATGCACATGAGAATATGTACACGGGGCGACACTGTGGAGACAACTTTCCCGGAGGAATCACAAATGGCGCAGACTGGTACGCCATCGTAGGTATGAGTCTTGTTTGGTATTCACGATTTGTATGGAAATAACAGTCTGTTATGCATGGTCATCAATTCGGTATGGTAGAATTTAGTTTTGTTTACGCAACTCCGAGGATTGAGACAAAGTCTCAGACAATGCAGTTGCTTCAATATTTGTCACCTGATGCATTGCTTTGAATTTTAGATTTTGCTTACTTTGTCGTCTATTTATGACTTGTTATCGGATGTTTTGAGTTAATTAAAAATGTCATTTGTAATTATTTAAATACTATAATAACCCGGATTTTCACTGACAGTTGTTGCATGACATTGACCTTTAAAGTTCAGAAACTTCAAACGTAAAACATAATTATACATAACATCGATTGGATGTTACCATGTATAGGTAGCATGCAGGATTACAACTACATCGCACATGGCTGCCTCGAGGTGACCCTTGAGATATCGTGCTGCAAGTACCCGACCGAAGACCAACTGGAAGGATTTTGGAATAACAACAGACCCGCTCTGCTCCAGTTGCTGCAACAGGCTAATATGGGTAAATTGCGGAAACGATCAAATAGTTATATCAATATAGAGAAGAGCGCTTGTTGAAAATGATTAACTGAATATATTCGTTGGTTTCCAATTCTTTGCTAGAAAAAGGGTAAAGATGGGTTATAAAACGCAATTATAAAATAACACACAATATATACATATATGACTTAAAGAAAATTATTTGATTACATTTGCTCTTTGGGATGCTATATTATTATAGGAACAAACGATCTATGACGGTATTCAGACAAGAAAAAAACTTATGTACTGATATTTATTGTCAAGGTTACATAATGGCGTGAAACCTCATTTTAACTTATTTTAACGCTGGTCTATCATGACGTTTCCTTGAAATGCAAGTTCATTTTTAAGTTATTTGCTTTTTGATCATCATTGTTTCATTTGTATTATTTCATTTTGTTTGATACCATTATTCATCTGATTCCCCAGGTGTGAAGGGCATAGTGCGTGGAGTTGACGGCAATCCAGTTTTTGGGGCTGATGTTTATATCGAGGAAAGAGAAGACCATTTTCTGACAACCACTAGGGATGGAGAATATTGGAGGCTTATAGAACCAGGGGATTATGTTCTCAAGGTAGGGTGGATTCCGTGAAGTTTCAAATATAGCACTTAACTAAAATGTGTTGACGAAAATACCAGTCATGTGACTCGACATTACTCTTTTCACTTACCTGTAGTTTTTACTTAAAAAGTTGAACATTGGAGTTGTCTCGAGGGATTGATTTGACATTGATATTTATTCCATAAAAGAGTACAACAACCATAGACAATGTATTTTTTTTGCATATTCAAGCATACGTGTATATATGATAGTGTTTCTTTACATATTTAAGGTAGAGTTCGGAAGTTATGTGAGCAGCACTGCATTCACTGTGCCTGAAGACCAGACATCGCCCCTTGTACTCGACGTGATGCTTCAAAACAGCACTTCCGGTGAAACCACTAATACTGCTAGCAATTCTCCGCTGTTTGGGGAACAGTTATTAATTATGACGTTATTCAATTTGATAATTTCATGGACGTTTAGGCATGCTATTTACTCGTAGCTGATAATAGTTTGATTTGCTATGATTAGTTTTGTTTTTGAAAATGCTTTGGAATGAAGGGGTTATCTGCGTTTCCGTCTGTCTGTGCGTGCGTTTATAATATGTATTACTGTCACAACACGTAGACCGGAGTTTAAAACCTGTGATTTAGCAAGTCTTACTTCTGTTCAATTTAATGTGATAACCGTTATAGTATTATTTGAATAAATCCTCTACGTTCTCGCGTATAAAGACTTGCATAACATAATGCACGCTTTCCACATCTGTCCACATCCATTATAACGAATTGAAGTTGCTGCATTAGGTATTATGTATTCTAGTCAGAAAGGAAAATAAAACAAATATATACTTTAGTATTTATAAATGTACTATATCATACAAATGTTAACATAAAATGCATAAAAAAATTAATTAGTAAAAGGTTCATTTTATCTTATATTTGTGAGATAACAATCAAATTAACTTTTATATACGCAAAATCGTTGTTAAACCGCAGTGTGTCGAGGTATCGAATGTCATCAATCTCACAAATTGTACATGTTTAACGTGTATATCATAAAAAGGAATGACGTCGAACAAACTTCAATCGTAGTTTTATTTTCAATTAAATAAGAACCGTTGCTATGTTTCAACAAAACGCAGGAACGACAACCTTATTTATCTATGTTTGCATAGTGGTCCACTCAACAAATCACTGTATGAATTGAGATTTTTATGTGTTTTATATTTTACACCTGATCCCTTTCTTATAAAAAAATCTAATTTTTATACCAAGCATAACCATTTCTATGATTTTGCCAGTCAGATTTTTATTTGAAATTACATATAAATTACAAATAGCACGTTTTATTGCAAATGTAGTTTGTACAGATAAACCATGTTAACAGTCGCGGTTATCTATATTGTTAATGTAACTGGGCATATAAAGGCACCGTAACAATCCCAATAATATTGATATTATTTTCTATGCAACACGAGTTATAACAGTTCAAATTAATTTGTTAAAAAAAGTTTACCATATTCTAGTACCTGTATGCCGCACTTGATGATAATTTTATCTTTTGTACAATGACATTGAAGCTGCTTCCTGAGCAACATTTTTTTATTATTTTAAAATGTAATCAAGAAACCCCAATGAAAATAAGACATTCCTAAATTGTACTCAGATTGCGCGACGCGGAGCGATCTGACCGTAGCCAACCAAGCGGCCTATCGCATGAAAATATCCCGAGCCGACGATCCGCGTTCATTGAATGCCTACGACGCGCTTGAAAATAGTGCCGAAGGACGCCTTGTGATATCGCTGGAAACTGAAAACGAGGCCAGAATGAAAATCCAGTTGGCCGACTCGGATGCAAAGATAACAGTGGAGCAATTCTGTGTCGATACTGTGCGAGTGAAGAAGATTGTTTTCAAGTTTTATTTTGCGGCTGGAGGGGCGAGAAAATTCACGGTTGGTGGTTTTTATTGTGTTATTGTTGATTGTTTGTCGCTTAATAATATTAATGATGGTCTTTTTAGAATGAATCGAACGCTTCATCATTTTGTAATCACGGTTTGTTCAGGAATAAAGCTTCCAAAGTGACCAAGCCTTTATAAGTAGATAGTAATTCGATTTTGTTCTGTAATGGTAACGAGTAAACTGTAACATACAGTATAAGTGTATCCGTATCAAACACATATACCGTTAAATGTTTGTTGATGTTGTCTCTTTTTACAGTTGAAACCCAGAGGCAGCGACCCTCAGAGATGTCTCAACTTGGACTCGGCATTGAGTGGATTGAAATCCATAAAAATCGATTTCAAGAAGAAAAGTCGAAAAACGAGCATAACAGTGAAGAATATGGTCATGCATGCGTGTCTGGATTAAAATATTGGCTATGGGTTTGTTGTGAACAGATTGCTTGATTTATAACGTTTATACTGAATCAGGGAATGCTGGATGTTTTAATTCGGTCTGTCAGGGTAAAACAAAACGTAATCAGCGAATATAAAACAATATAGCTCATGTCATAGTAATTTGATCTGTAAGAATTACATTTTCATTAATTATTCAAGACCAAAAATACCTCATGTTCTAAGAAAATAATTAGTATTTATCGACATTTAAGTGTTAGGAATATCAAAGCTTCACCAATTATTTCTCATTCAGCATTGTCGTGCAACTGTTGTTTTAGGTCACAAGACCAACTCCACTCAACGCCTCCTGACACCATTCGTAAATCCTCTCCCCCATTCGAAAATCAAATCCAGTTTTACAGCCTCATCGGAAATCCTCTCCGTTTGACACCTTATGATATATTTGACCTGTGCTACATATATTTACAATAATAACACTTTTAATATAGATCATGAGTAAGTTCGAATAACATAACACTTTTTTATATATGTACGTTCATACAGGGCAATTTAATGGGTATGTGTTTTAAATCGGTTTAAAATCGGTCTGTCATGGAAGATAAATAAATTAATTAATATGAATACTGAGTAGAATCGAACAAATCAAACACTTTTTTTATGTAATCGCCTTCATATTTAATATCTAATATATTATATGATATCTAATCCAATCGTCGTGATTATCATAATTCAAGGAAATATCCAAATAACCATTTGGTGTTAAGGCAATAACGGAACCACGGTCCGTCAAAGTGGAGGATGGACACTTTACGATAGAGCGACACATAAGTGTGATCCCAGAATCCTATGCTTTAGAGTCCGGGAGCTAGGGCTGTGTCGGGTCGGGTATTTTAGCTTCCCGAACACCCGCAGTAAATTTCCGAAACAATCGCAGGTACACCCACATCTTTACCTGGAGCCCACCTTTTTAGACCCCGAGATGGCTCTCACTTGAGGAAATTCAGAGTAAAGAATATAAGTCAAATTAAGACGTCCCAAATTATCTGACGTCGCTTCGAAGACAAACTAGGATGTCGAGTAGTTTCCTTAAAACCAAACCATTGAGACATCTTAATTAACGTTGACGTTATGACGTCATTTCTTGTCGAATCGTAAATGGAAGCTTCGAGGACTGCATTTAAAAACACCCGACGAGGAGTCCTCAAAATATATGTTACTTTCAACAATTGATTTAGCTACAAAATTTGTCTTTTAGCTACAATAATTTAAGGAACACCGTTTACAATTATTACATTTTCGCAAAATTGATCAATGGTTTTGATTGATCTTCTTTATAGAGATATAAATCTAGATGTGATAAACGCTTCTGACCGTTTGCCTGTCCCAATGCATTCACTGCGCACACTTACATGATAAAATTGGTAATACGATTGATATATCTAACACAAGGAAAAAAAATATATCGCTTATGCTATGCTCTTCAAACTTTGACATTGTTATATATGTAGAAGGATCTTTTGACAAGTGGGTCACTTTTTGCACCTTTTTCAACTTAACGGGCGTTATTAAGCAAGAAAGAATAGAGATAAAATTATGAAATTCAGTCATAATATAGGTGCATATCTTATTTATATTAGGAAAAATTATGAAATATAATGCACAACTATTTGATAGCAAAACCTCACACTAAAAATTTTGACAAGCCATTGGGGTCAATTTTGAAAAGTGGGTCACTTCGGTTAAAGCAGAGCAAACTGGTGTTTACCATACAACACACGTTGTTTTTGGTAATAAATCATGATGTTATTGAAAATGAACTTATAAGACATAAATTGATCATGTTTGAATTATGTTTCTTAACTCAATATGCTCATCAGATGCTCAAACGAATGACACTTTATCAAATATGGATTGATATGTGTAAGTATAAAAAAAAACAGTCCGTTCTATATCCTTAGTTTTTTTCACGAACTTTTCATAGATAACCAAAAACAGGTCTGTAAACTGGTGATATAAAAAAAAAACATCTGAACTAATTCAGTATATTTTTTGTTAAAGTCTCTGGATAGTTGAAACTATATGATATGGTGTTAAACCGCGTTCAAGTAAATAAAAAATGTGCTTATAAAATCTCGAAAGCCAGAAAGTTCAAAACCACTTATGCATTTAAGATAATGATTCACCCATGCTGTTCATGCAAAAACGTTTTTCTTTGCCGTATTTTTTTTCCGAAAGCGGCTTGAAACATAATCTTTCATACATAAACATAATGATAATATAGTAACAGGCACAAACCATACCATCAATATCATATTATATGTATTTGTAGGACTTAACGTCAACATTGCTGAAATTCTAGAGAACCATAAACTCTAACTTTATCACCTGGTATGAATTTATGCCAATGAAAGGAAGTCTTGAAAACTGGAAATGCTGTTAAACGACTTAATAAAAATCGTCAAGAAAAGTTTGGAGTAGCAATTCTTTTGTGTCACCCACAATTGCTGATTCAAATGGAAATTGAAGCCAAATATGTATGAGAATGTCAGATTGAACTTGCAGCTAATTTTGATATATTAAGATAAAACTTGTCGTATGATAATGAACCGCTAACGCTTTTAAAACTGTGACCCACTTTTCAAAAGTGACCCTAATGGCATGTCAAAAGTTTTAGTGTGAGTTTTTGCTATCAAACAGTTGTGATATATATTTCGTAATTTTTCCTAATCTAAATAAGATATACACCTATATTGTGACTGAATTTCATAATTTTGTTTCTGTTCTTTCTTGTTAGATAACGCACATAACGTTGAAAAAGGTGCAAAAAGTGACCCACTTGCCAAAAAATCCGTCTATATGTTTTTGAAATTTCTTTTGAATCTAAAGCTGTGCATTATAGTCTATGTTAAAATCGAGGCAATTATTGTAAATGTCAATAAGAATTTTTATATTCTCCTGAAGACGTTCAATGCAGTAAGTTGTAAATATAGTTCTTACTAATGTTTGACCTAGAATTATATCTCATTCAGGTCACAAGATGCTCACATCATAGCTACTTAGGCATGTCAATTTATCCGGTTTCTTTATCGAAACAGGATGTTTTACTAATTGTTCTAAGGCTTCAATTTTACCTTAAGTGAGGGGCAAAATGATCCTTTAACAATCCAATCTATCAGTGCATTTACATTTATCCTGTTGATAATTTTATACACCCAACGTTTAGATGATGGGAGTATTTTCATTTTTCCGTCAAAACAAGTTGGCCAACAAACATGACAAGATAAAAATTCATATCAAAACATACATGTACAGCAAAAAATACTTTAATCCATGAATTTATGAATCTGTTAATGATACTTCAAATAATTTGGAACACTTTTGAATATCGGGAGTGCACTATACCTATTGCTTATATTACGAATAACTAAATCGAATTGTCAATCATTGTTTTTTTTTGCGCAAAATATAATTTTTAAAGTTGGTTTGTGATTTGCTGTTTTATAAATATATTCATTGATAACAGTTGGTATATAAAACGATACAAAACGAAGTTTTCGGGAAAAAAAATCACAAATGCATTGGCTTATGTAGAGATAGAAATACATGTATAGTGAATCGGTCATTTTTTATGCTTAACAAAGTTATTACAAAGGACAAATTGGAATTTACTTACATATAATGTAAATGAAGATATTAATAATCATAAATTATCATGGCAACACTTTGCTATTTCCAAGCAACTTTTCTAGTTGTAGCAGCCTTATCTCAAGGGATTAACGGACATGTAATTGTGAATTCAAAGGATCTAAACAGCTCAATCCAATTTCAAGTAAGTATAATGTTCAATTAAAACACAATAAATACCAATATAGCCAGGCATAAACCGCGAGTTTAACGAGGTGTTATTGACTTAACAATCTTAAAAAACATTATATATTATGAATACTGTAATTTTCCGCGTATAATACGCATTATTTTCTCCGAAAATCAGACCTAAAGTCGAGGTGCGTATTATACGCGGAAACATCGGACATGAATATTTTCATATGTTTTTTTTCTTAAGTAGTGTATCTGTCTATCATTTGCGTTAATGGTAATAACATAATGCCGCATATTTAACATTAAAAATCTCTACGATACTTGAAAAATCGATTCTACTAGAATTTTCAATAATTAGTATGTATATTCCATATGGCCAAAACCAAAAATATAGCAAAAAATAGAGCAACAATATTTTCAAACTCGGGGTGCGCATTATACGCGGAAATACGGATGTTTTAACATTTTGAGGGCAAAAGTCGGGGTGCGTATTATACGCGGGTGCGTATTATACGCGGAAAATTACGGTAGATTATAAGGAATCAAACACGTAATTGTTTTCTACTGTGCGTTCGAAAACGAATACCACCGATTATTTACCATTATTGAAGAATCGATTGTCCTTCCGTTATAATAATAACAGAAATTTATAAAACTTGTCTAGCTGCAATAACATTCCAATTTGCAAGAATCTACCTCTTTTCTAAATATGCCCCATATTGGGAATGGGAGTACTTTTCATGGCTGAAAGTCCACCATGTAAAGTGAATGGAGGGTTTTTGTCGTTTTAAGGCCCGAAAAGTGCTCCCATTCCCAATATGGGGCATATTTAGAAAAGAGGTAGCTTCTATTAAAGTTGAATGTTATTGCAGCTAGACAAGGTTAATAACGTTTTGCAATTATTATAAGGAAAGTACATTCCATGTATTATTAATCGCTAATAAACGATGGTATTCGTTTTCGAACGCACAGTAGTATGCCTTTAAATTAACTAAAACTCTAAAAACTACCTGTTAGTTTTATATGTTTATCTAAAGATTATATTCTAATAGAAATCCGACCAAGTATCGTGCTTTATCCTTGGATGAAGGATCCTTTTCGCGTTTTTGGTTTTCTATCAGATAAATCAAAAGACAAAACTAAAAAACACTGTAGGTAGC
>LQRL01175144.1:3653-19099 GCA_001703475.1 Hydroides elegans
GAGCTCATACCAAATAGAATAAATTTTACTTTACTGATATATTACAGATATGTAAAGCGGGTTTGCATATGTTTCCGAAATGGCAAATAGTATCACGCTTTTTATCATAATCTTTATAAAATCAATGTGTTCATCTAAAGCACCCGTTTTATATTGAGCAATTAAAGTTTCCGACAAAACGATATGTGTCTATGTGAGATGCAGCACTTTTTCTTTTCTATTTAAGTTACTATACAAAAACATTACCAATACCACCACTGTGTGATTTACTCACTTGGTAGAAAAATTAGAATAGAAATGTTATGACTTGCATACAAGCTTAAAGCAATAATTATTGTGAATGCTTTCATGCAAAAAAGAAGTAAAGATCTATTACATATTTGTGTTAACTAAACGCGGCCAAAAAAGAAAGTTACCGCTAGGTATTTTTCAAATCTATCATTGAATAGATCATGGGTATCAAATATTTTTATATCATATTGAAACTTGATATCTCTTACATATTAATGTGAAATTTCGTTAGTTTTCATAAATATAAAAAGAAGCTATCATAGATTGATACTAAGACACTTTTCAGTAGACTTATGCAGAACTCTCACTAAAAATAGAGGATTTGCAACTTTTGAAAGAGACACCACTGTTGTTTAACGCATGAAAGCTTCTTTACCCGTACATATTCAGCAACGATATTTCACATAAATAAAGAAGAGTTATAAAGCTTCAATATGATATAACAAAATCTTACATCCATGGGATATTTGTTGATATATATGTAAAAAATACCTAGCGGTAACTTTCTTTTTTGGACGCGTTTAGCTTTAACTCTCAAGTGACGGTTAACATTCTGGGATATTTTTTGGACACCATTATTCTCAATGTCTGGCAAATTGCATCACACATGTTATGGTTATAGAGCCAGTCACCAATGATTTATACAAAGTTGCTGGAAGAGTTATCCAAATGCATGGAAGGTTAACCGTATGAGAAATGAAGGTCTATCTGTTTTCCCACTTACACAGATTCAGCATACACTCATACATATAACAGTATAATAAGCTGTAAGCTAAAGGCTACTGTGCAATACCAATCACTCAGTGGTATTCAAGACCAAATGCCGGTAAGAGAATGTGATATAAATTGCTTGTATACAATCTATGTATTCATAGTCATACATGTACATAATAAATAACGGCAATGCTTAGCCATGTTATAAGGCTAAAACATATCGATATATTCAAGACAGTTACTTTGCTTTCTTTTCACAACTATTTTCGTATTCTATCTTGAAACAAGAATTGGGTTTGGCTATCTTACAAACAAGAGTTGTAATAAAGATTATGAAAAGGAAACTTTCGTTGGTCAAAACTGGTTGTTCAATGCGGTAGTTCACGATAAGGATAGTGTTATGTTCGCAATAAAACTCCTTGCACATCACCTGTATTTCGTTCTCTCGTATTTCTATTAGTATATCTTTCTTTCCCCTCTCTCTCCCTCTCTCTCCGTCTCTCTCCTTCTCTCTCCCTTTCTCTCTCTCCCCCTCTCTCTCTCTCTCTCCTTCTCTCTTTCTCTTTCGCTCTCCTCACCCCAATAGAGTTTTCTCTCATGCTCCCGTAGCTATTGATGTTGCTTTCCTCTTTTTTTTTTGCTTTTTCCACATATTTTTTTTATATTTCGTGGAACATTTTATATTTGTTCTCTTTTCCGTTTGTCTCATTTCTTGGCATTTTTTTCATATTATCATCATTTTGTTTTAGCAATGTTTTTGAGTAAAATAAAAATTACATGCACAAAACAATTATTCCATGATATGCTATATACACATTTGACTTACCTTTCGCCTGACAACCAATGCCCTATTCATGTCGTATCCCGAAATTGCTATTAACAAATCAGCAAAAATATATCCAGGTATCAAACCCTGTATATTCTTATCCAAAATATCAAACAAAATAGAGTTGATACTTCCAAAATCGAAACCGTTTCAGACCGTTCAGTCATTTACTCATCTCTGAGTCTTTATTCTCAGCGTTCAAGAGCACCACACGATTGTTTTTTCTAAAGCTATACAATAAAGGGGGTCACTGGGCGTTTTTTTTAATCTCAATCTATTTATTGTTTAGCGGAAGGTGGTCAGATATCTTTTAATTAAGCCTGATATGCGGATTTGCATCAAAATGTTTATTCGGAAGTTGCAAGCAAGGAACCGAGAAAAGCTACTGCAAGCAAATTTACAATCTCCTACCATAATAAAGATTTCAAGAAATCAAATGTGTATTTGGTTGTTGTATCACAGATTCGTTAACAGAGACTAAAATAAGATAAATATGCATTGGTTGATATAATGACAATACCTCATGAGTGGCGAGTGAAATCTGTCATTTCTCCGAGGAAAAGCAAAAACATAGTTTCACGAGAGCGAAGCTCGAGTGAAACTATGTTTTTGCTTTCCCGAGGAGAAATGACAGATTTCACTTGTCACGAATTGTAGTATTGTTTTTATTCCTAGATAATTGAATTTAAATGTCAAATTTATTAAAATAATTAATTAATTTAAAATCCCCGAAAGGGCCAAAGATAAAATTGTTCCAGTAATTTGGTTTGGACCCGTCAGTATTAATGAAACCATCATTACTAATAAATGAAATATATTTAAATATTTATATCTGTTTTATGTCCGTTGTTCTGTCTAAACATGAAATATATTCGTTATAAATTTAAAATCATTCACCAACTATCTTCTAAACTACCTTCACAATGCATATTAACACAATTATCGCACATTTAAAAAATAATTTATTAAAAACGTAAGCGCCATAAATACGAGCCCAATTGTGACGCGATGTTTTGCGTAGAAATACTGTGACGTAAACACGTAAATGCATAAGAACAATGGAACTTGTAAATAAACGTAGGCCTTCAAGCATTCATTTTTTCCCTCCGCCATACGGATATGGAATACGCTGCCAGCCGAAATAGTCGGGAAGCCATCTCTCGAGAGCTTTCGAGATGGGCTTAGCCGCTACGCACCCCTCAAGTAGACTTCTCGCCGATTTTAACCGATTTTAGTGATCACCGCTGCACAAAAGTTCCCGTTTTTGATACCCAAATGCACCTTGCACCGAAGTGCGAGAATACTCAACGACTGAGGGATGCACTACACGGCTAGATAGATAGAAACACACGTTAGCGTAAATTTGTTAAATATTTGTTTTAAAGGGATCAACTTGGCATGTATTATGTTAAAAAGTAATAAGGAATGAAGTTGTTATTCTTTTGTTTTGGATTACATACTTTATTACCACTATCAACTGATATAACTTGATTGTTTGAGATATGTAGGCTTTGAAGCATTTTTAAAACATTGGCTGGAGACTTGCTTAAAATCAGCATCAAAAGGGCCTGGGTGACGTCCGTTTTAAACATTATGTCATCATTTACAAACATAATCCTAGAGTAAAATAATCGTTTCGACAAAACTCTTTGTTCTGTTCGAGTATTTTCTTAAAATTTAGATTAAACTGAGATTCGCTTCAGATGCAATGACTATTTTGTTGTAAAATTGTTGTAAAATCACCTTTAAAATATTTACACTAGTAAGTCATAAAATTAAGTTATCATCAAAGGATGCTCTTAAGATTCAATTACTTAAGGGTATTTTCTTTTCAAAATAGATAAGATTCGAAAGAACGGAGATCCTGGGTCTTACGCAAAAACAAGAAAACGAAATAGACGTCTTCCAAAGACAGCTACTACGAAGGATCTTCGGTTTTAGATACACTGAAGACAAGAAAAACTGGCCATCAAATCAGAAACTATATGAAATAACAGGAACTAAACCCTGGTCAACCACAATCGCTAAACGCAGGTTATCATTTTTCGGATATGTATGTAGATTGCCTGAAGATTCACCAGCCCAAAAAGCTCTAAAAGAAGCTTTAAGGGCCTGGCCACATTGGAAGCTTTTATCTGCCTTTTTTTCCAAACAAGCGGAAAACAAGCTTTTATGATGCTTTTAGTGGTCACATTGGAAGCTTTTTGGACTTAAACATTTTACAATAAAACCTCTATATTGAGGCCTTAAGATTAACATATTGAATGCGCTGTGATAAAACAAGGTTATTATTCTTGTAAACACCTTTGTAGATGCATGTTATTCATTGACCTGTTTGGTTAGGTTTTACACTTCATCTCTTGTAATTTCTGGCTCTTAAAGTACATTATACGCTTTCCATCATACCATTTAATTGCTCTCTTTTTAAGAAAAAAAAACTAAACCCTACCGTGGTACTTCTTTGCGGTTTGTCATAGAGGACATATGTGTCCTGGAATATTTCTTTTATAAATTTATCCGGTTGATTAATTGACATCCAAATTTTACCTTAATTTCTACATGTAGGTTACTTTGTACATGTAGATTCTATGTTCCATCCAGTACAAAGACTCTAAATATCAATGTCTAAATATCATGTAGTCTAATGCACAGCTTATGAGTTCTAATTATAAACGACAGCACGTTTATTTTAACAAGTATTTTGACCAAGGTGGCATCATATTAGATATTCTAGGTCAAAAGCTAGTTAACTAGGAAAATGAAATAGGGTGTAGAATAGAGCCACGTGTTATAACTAAGGAATCTATCGGCATTGAAACCTTTCGGAATTGAACATTTTATCAGGTGCTATAGATCTAGATCTACAACAAAATACACTTCACCATGGAATGCAAATTGAAATCGGCAGGCTATGTTGTACATTTCACGAGTGATATTAATTATCAATTTCAAAATGGTTGAAGGGCCAAAAAGGTAGGCAAAGTCTGGCTCACTCTATTTTAAATGCAAATTAACTTAAATTCACTCTTCTGCTAGCATCGTCTAGTGTTTAATTCGATATTTCCCTTGTTTAAATGCCAAACAGTCTAACTATGAACTTGCTCGAAAAGCTTCCAATGTGACCACTAAAAAGGCAAGTTACAGAAATGAGCCTTTTTTTGAAAATGTTTAAGTCCAACAAAGAACATATAGCAAAAAACAGCTTGTTAGGAAAAAAAGGCAGATAAAAGCTTCCAATGTGGCCAGGCCCTAAAACCTGTTAAGAAACCGAGAGGAAAATCCAAGAACACATACCTAGCAACTCTCAAGAAACAACGCAAATTGAAAGGTATCAATACCATAGAAAAGGCCCAAAGAATAGCTAGAGATAGAGACATTTGGCGCAATATACTAGGATAAATTCGAAAGAAGGAACATCCATCAGAAGAAGAAGAAGAATTCGAAAGAACAGCTCGTGAGGTGCTCTTTAACATTGGCTATGCTTAATTGCTTCGCTGAAGGATTGTGTGAGGTGTAAGAAGGAGAATGATTTTGGTGAATGGACTGTACTTGTGTTTTTGATTTCTTGGGTATACCATACAATTTTTTTCGTGTGTTTTAAAATTCTTAGCATTTATAAAAAAAAGTATAAAACTACTGTTTTTGCATTTGTGGGCACCATTACAGAATATAAATTGCATATTGACTGAGCTTGGGCGCGCACTGCGAATGGCATTATGTAGATCCACACCTCACATAAAATTTGTTATGCCTGTAAAACAAATGCTAGACTTACAAATAAACGTACAAATAAGCACATGGATGTACTGATTTTTATTTTAAAGGAATACATTCGGCAGCTTGACTTAAATGACAAGTCCTCAAATATTAATCAGGGTATGTATCTCCGAAAAATCTGGACTAGTTGTGTCGATATGATTAATGCTATTTCCCATATAATAGAGCATAATGAAACATGTAGTCCAACCTCTATATGACTTAAAATATTTTTTAATAAATATCGACTTTGAAAAATTATATCTAAAGGGAGCATCTACAAAAATATTAACACCAAGAAAATTTAAAAAAAAAAATTTTATTCTATCCTTTATTTTGATTTCTACAATACTCAGAACAATCAACATTTACATTCAACGTACTCATAGCAGGTGGATTTCTATATATAAACTCAATTTTCCTAATTTATTATCTTAAAAACACAGCTCGATCCGTTTACCACTTCGTCGAAACAAAACCACATATAAGCTAAAATAAAGCATGTATCCTTTCCAAATACGACACGCATTGTGTTACATATCATGCGTCCAAGTTTTGGGAGGAGCATTCATGAAAGCAGAGATTTGCAATTTGGAAATTAACCTTTACGAAATACAAATGTATATAAAGTATTTTTGTGGTAACTTAACCTCAGTACCCTGCAGTTAAGTCCAGGCTACATCCGGATAGCATAATGAACTATAATAGAATGTATATACATGTATTATACACACTGTCAATGCTTAAAACATATTAAAATATTATCAGTTAGGATATTACAGTGTGTTAAACGCACAAGCTCTTACTATACTGTATTTGTCAAATAAAAAAAATATAGCCAACAGTTTGAGCGATGCTCAATAATCGAAACTTATTTCAATTTTCATGATTAATGTAGTTTTAAATGACTTTATTAATTGCCATCACGAATAATGATGTTTTAGGAGAAAATTGATATATACAATACAAAGCGCTACTGGCCGTTTTTCATAATTTATCTTTCAATGGAAACATTCACCCGTATTTAATAATGATTAATCAATATTCTAAACATTTTTAATATATGTAAGCAATTACTGAAAAATATTTACATATTTCACACTAAGCACTAATGTTAAGTAACGAATACAATATATGCATAACAATAACAATTCTTTTTAAGTAGGGCTTATTCTGTAGTATATGTCTAAGTTTTTTTTAATCTGAAATCCTCGTCATATCGGGCCATTTTGCTCAGTCCCGAGGTGTCAATTTTCGACAAGATTTTTTAGTACAATTGCACTTCACAAGAAATTAATCTTGCCTAATTATCACAGTGTTTATCACATAATATCAGCTTGAAAGCATATATAATACTTTGTTAGCATAAACAAATCGATCACATAATTCCTGAAATATCACAGTTTTATCACAGTTTATTTTAATACAATGCAGTGTACATTTTTCATCAACCACCAGACACCTATGATTTTCGTACAACCATGCACCCATATACGGGCCCTTGGTCTATTATCACAGTATAGATCTATGATAGGCTATGCAACAAACAACCTTATATCTAAATCACAAGACAATTTTACGACTTGCTCTCTCCGCTCCCAGAATCATGCACCCTAAACTGCTTCTTAACCGGATTCCATCTAACTCCGGCCGTCAACTTAGACCAGTGCTTAATCTTGACACTCTCCGATCCCTCCGGTTGACGGGGTTCCTGGTAAGCGGTCGTGTCCGGAAGGGCATAGAGTTTCGTGTCATTTTCAACGAGAGTGTATGATAAAAACCACTGAAAACCACACTCTGTGCCTAAGGCTTGTTGTATGAGCGTTTTGAGCTCTTAATTTTGTTTCACAAGAATTCTTGCTTGCTCAATTTAGTCAATATTCACACATATTTAGTCTTTTTGCAATATCATTATTTTTTATCACAATATGCTTAAACGATATATACAAAACACGCATATGAAATACATTTATGTCTATCTAATCGAACTCTAGCTTGATCAAGCAACTTATGAATTGCTTTGCCCTGCACCAGAATCATGCACCCTAAACTGCTTCTTTGTGCAAAATTAAATCTGGATGATTTTGTCACCATAAATAAAAGCTTCGTCTGTTATCATAGTATATTATATGCAACAAACAACTTTATAACTTATTCAAAACACAATTTTACGACTTGCTCTCTCCGCTCTCATGCACCCGAAACTTCTTCGTGCAAACACATATATTTATACGATTCTTCAACCATATACCATATACCAAGCCTTTGTATTTTATCACAGTATATTAGGTACAACAAGTGTATGTATTAAAAACATTTTTTTATGATTTGCTCTCTCCAGCGCCCGAATCATGCACCCGAAACTGCTTCTTAACCGGATTCCACCTAACGCCGGCCGTCAACTTCGACCAATGCTTAATCTTGACACTCTCCGATCCTTCCGGTTGACGGGGTTCGTGATAAGCAGGTGCGTCCGGAACAGCGCGTTGCATTTTTGATTTGAGGAATTCTTCGCGATGCTTACCAATGTCGATGGTTTTAGGCTTTGGTTTGGGAGGAGCGGGAGACCAGGCGGCGGGGCGACTGCGTTCAAGTCTGTAAATGCGAATTGAAACATATCAGTTACCTTCTCAAATTATATATGGTAGCTTCTATGGACACTGGTAATGTAAATTTCCCATTTTCCGTATATTAATAGCAGAGTATTTGTTACCGGATATAGGTATGTATAAGTATGGCTATGAAACAGATTGAGATCTGTCCTGTAATGTTTTGATAATCATATGTTATATATGGAGTATGTATAATCTTAAACATCAAACTTGAAAGGTATTTCAATAATGTTTTGTTTAATACGATGCTGCAGATTTTTACTATATACATGACCATTTGTCGCAAAACTCTCACTATTGCACTACTTTGCCACAAGAAAAAACACTAAATTCAAGTTAATCAAGTTATGCATAACCACCTTTGGTTAGAAACTGTGTAAATGAAATGTGTCAAAAAATGTGGTTTAATACAAAATCTACTTACTGTAAGAAATCGTTCTCCTTCAGCCTATCTCTCGCCTCTGCGTCCCTGGTTCGCTTCGTTTTGATCCACAGAATAATAATCGGAATAATAAGCAGTAGGGCAATAATAGCAAACACAATGCATAGAATAGTTGCTATGTTGACTGGATCATCCTCTTTCTTGTCTTTATCTTCACCTATTGAATACAAAACATTTAAGACATTAAAATAAAATTGAAATTACATTAGATTGAAGTTAAATCCTTACAATTTTATTTTTTCGTGAGAATTCTCATCATTTGACCAAATTTTCAATTCCATCTACGGTTATTATCTTAAATCGTATATCATAATGAAACTAGAATCTATAAACTAGAATCTAGATTCGATAAAAACAGAATCTATGTAACCAACAATTAGACTCACTATCATCGAATGGTTTGTCAAGAAGCTGTAATTCGAATCCGTTAACCCCAATTATATCACTGTGCATACGCATGTACAATATTCATAAATGTCTAAGAACAAAAATCTAAACTATCATTCAAGTCTAGAACCCAGACCAGAATCCACAAACTTTAATACAGACTGGGATCGAACGATTTATACAGCAGCTCGAATAAAAATTTATTGATCCCGTTATCATAGCGGTAAAAACGCATATACAAATTTCAAAAATGTCTATATACTAGAATCTAAACTAGAATCCATAAACTAGAATTTACACTCACTGTCATCAAATAATTTATAGAGCAGCTGGAATCCAAGTCCATTGAACCCATAAGCATCGCTATGCATTCGCATATACAAGTATCACATCTTTTAATAAACTATAATCTTTAATAGAATCTAATCAATAGAATCGATACATACTATCATCGAACGATTTATAGAGCAGCTGGAAACCAAGGCCGTTAAACCCATTAGCATAGCGGTGCATAGGCATTTACATATATAATAAATTCTATAAACGGAAATCTGAACTAGAATCCATAAACTAGAATCTACACTCACTGTCATCAAATGATTTATAGAGCAGCTGGAATTCCGTTGAACATATTAGCGTCGCTATGCATATGCAGATACTAGACGCAGCTGTTATCTAAACTAGCACATACTCATAGCATATAATCTACACTCACTGTCATCGAACGATTTATAGAGCAGCTGGAATCCAAGGCCGTTAAATCCATTAGCATCGCTATGCATTCGCATATAGAGGTATCGTCCACTGCTGTTTATGCCGTAGGCTGGATAGTCGGTACCGCATAATTCGTAAGTGATTTCCTCCCAAAAGTCCTCGCCTGAAATAGAAAACAAATCTGATTAGGAACGGAAGTAAAAATTATCGCCATTGTTCATAAGAGTTTCAATGAAGCTATTACATAATTCTTTCTTAATGACCTGCCAAAAGTCTTCTCATGAACATCAAATACGAAACAAATGTTCAATAGAATTTGTGTGAATATCATATCGGAGCTACATTAGGGCGGAATATATGGGCATGTCATGTTCAATCTTTATTGCATATGTTGTTAAATTAGTAATTCTATGACTAAATATTCATTATCTTTTGGCGAAGAAAGGCATTCGAAAAGGAGCGACAGGAACATTTACCCTTGTCCAAAAATGAGTAATGTGAGCATCGTAGAACTCAAGGGTATGTATAATGGTTGAAAATAGATCTTTGTGTGAAACGTTTTGCACATTTGAACCGACTATTGTGTTAACATTGTTAATATCTTACCGTCAATGAATTCAAGAAAGTCGTTGGCATGTTCGCCACCACCATACGTATATCATTCAACTTTAAATTTCTCTTTGTGAAATCCATGTTGTTCATTTTAAACATTTTTTTTAAATCTAATTAATTAATCAATTAACTGTATGTGATTTCTTACCGTCATGGAATTCCAAAAAGTCGTTGGCGCATTCTCCGCCACCGTAAACATAGGGATCTTCGAAATTGAAATTCTCGAAAGTAATTCGAATCTGTCTGCCACTGCTATCTGCCTGGAAGATCCAGCATTCGTGGGTGTCCCTGTAAAATAATAATAAAAAAGATACAAACGTGAAATAATAAACATATGACTAAAAAATGAAATAGAAAAATGATTGAATATTTTGTTGACGCCTGTCAATAAGGTATGTATTTGCAGGAGTACCCAGCGATTTATTCTGTGAAATATCTATTCTTTTCAAATATCTATCTTGCTGGCATTTCCACAGAACAGAATAGATAAAATATTGTATTTTAAATATTTCGTATTTTCCTGGCATTTCATACGAACCCAAGTTATAAATATGTCTTTTATAGCCTACAAAGCTGTTGATTTACAATAGAATACAAGTAAAGCATACAATTATTACTGTGACGTGCTTGTATATATAAGATATACATAACAAAGCCCAAAAATATACTTTTTAAACTATGCGCAAAATCAAATATTCTGTATATAAATGTTTTATTCTGCTGGCAAATTTGTGCAAAGTTGCTGGCACGAAATTTTCTGTGTTCCTTGCTGGCAAATTAAGAATAAAACCATTCAATAAATACAAGTAATAATCAGATTTAAAGTAGATCAGAATTCATTTCAGGCAAAATACAGTAAAATGAGACACTATTTCAAAAATGGCCCGTTGGGTACTCCTGTATTTGTAATCAAAAACCAAAACCTTTAAAATTATATAATTATATAATTATTGAAAATGCGTTCTATTTTAAAAGACGTTGCGTTCACATGTAACAAAGACAAGACCTAAATCGCAGTAAATGATTACTTGAATATAAAAAATGTTTACTTTATGATAAGTACCATTCAAAATGCCATTTCCTTGGGTTTACTCAAAATACACCGACTAGCAAATACTTTTTTTCTGATTCATTGCACATATGAACAATTTGACATATCATACTCAATAGCGTGATAAATTGCATGTGCAACTATATCCTCAAAAGATAAATTGCTGTAGGGATTAATTGTAGTTAAGATAAATATATTTATGCATGAACAAATTAGACACATAACCAATTTGTAGACGGTTATTCTGTAATAAATAGCATATGAGAAATGGATGCATTTCATGTTTCACAAATCTTTCGTTATTAAGTAACGTTTTTCGCCTATTTTGACATAAAACATGCTGAATGTATGTCATCAAATAATTCATGATTTACTCATATCAACAATCCAATTATTAATATTAAAGGTTTTTTTATATAACAATTGAAACGTACTCTTCATATTCAGTGGCTCCGTCATAATTCGATGATTGGAGAAATTGATAGGAATCCTCAGCTACCAGGAGGGTGCAGTTCAGCGCTATAAACAGAAAAAAAAACAATGAAATAATAATGCTGTAATCAAACGATATAGCATCTAGATTGTTTTTTCAACAAAAAAAAAACATATAAAACATATAAAACAGGGTTAGTCATTTGTAGACGTAGTTCATATTGCCGTTTATGATTGTATAAACATGCCATGGTCAACACTTAGGGTGTATGCGATAATGATTATATAAAGGAGTTTTTTTTAAGCCAATTCAATAATGAAGTACAGACCCAACTATAACTCTATGTTAAACAGAACACAGTACTTGAATTAAATGTGACATTTACGGAGAATTATTTTAATGTTAACAGCACAAAGTTTAATAAATGAGTAATTACAGAATGAGAAATGACAAAATCTAAATGGTGTACAATCGTTATAATAGTGATTCATTCCATTTGCAATATCTTATTTCGAGGGCTTATTCAACACACACGCATTGCGTTCTTTAATAATATAGGAACCCACCAGTCGCATCGACGTTATCATAGACCACTTCGACCTCTAGCGAGTAAATGCGGCATTCAGATGACGTCACTTCCGAAAACGTCTTGGTTTGTCCGACACTAGCCGAAGAAGCATCTAGGGGGTATTCCATTAGGGTACAACTGGAATCTGCGGTGTATCTGAGAGGATTGCTACCAGACATAGCAATACCTGAAAAGAAATGAAATTAATAAATGGTTAAAATGAATTCAAGAATATTTTTGTTTGGCCCACAGTAGCTGAGGACGCGTCTAGGGGGTATTCCATGAGAGTACAACTGGAATCTGCGGTGTATCTGAGGGGATTGCTACCAGACATAGATATGCCTGAAAATGTTATTGAATATACAATTTATTTAAAAAATAAGTCCTTTAGATTGTTTTAAATAAAGAGTCTCGGCGGTATTCCTTGAGAGTGCCACAGGAATCAGTCGTATATCTGGGTTGGTTTTGGCGGAAACGATGCCTGAACGAAACAGAGTGTGCTCATGTTTCACATAAGTCCTAATTTGATTTCATTTCAAACTGTAATTTTTAAGTCGACAATATTTTGCGTATTAGAGGGTATTGCTGGCACCTGCTGCGTGTCTGGGGGGGGGGGTGTTTCTAGACAAATCTGAGGGGATAATTTCCTACAAAGCTGAGAGGGCTATTTCCAGACAAAGCTGAGGGTTTTTTTTCAATAAAGCTCCGGGGGTTGATTCCCGACAGTTTGTCCCAACTCTGAAGGGATAGACATTTCGTATCAAATGACTGGTCAGTTATTTTCTTTTATCTATGGTATATGTATCTCCGGCACCCGCCCATTGGTCTCCTGTGACGTCATAGGTATAAGCGCCAGATTTGTAATGAGTCGTCACTTGCTGATCGTTTATATTTTTCATATCGTAATAATATTCCCGTTTTAACATTTTGGTCATACATAAAGTATCCTTTATATTTTACTGATCGCATTTAAAGTCTCAATTTTACTTTCTGGCAACACGTTTTATCTCGTTTTTATTCTCGTCCGCTTACCTATGGTGTCTCCTGCGTCGGCCCACTGGTCCCCTGTGACCTCATAAGTATAAGCGCCAGAGTCGTCCATTTCTATCCCCTTTATATTGTTAAACTTTACGTACATCGATTTCCCTTTAATATTTTTTTCTGGTAGCACTTCAAGTCTCGTTGATATTTTATCACATCCTCGTACCTATCGTATGTCCCAGACCCCATTTTTATAATATATAACAGTAACTACATATATTTTTTCACATTTTATTCAACGACTTTTTTCTTGCCTATGGTATCCCCGGCATCCGCCCACTGGTCCCCGGTGACGTCATAAGTGTAAGCGCCAGAATCATCAGGTGTAGTCACAGTCTCTGATTGCCAGATCAACTCGTATCTGAAAAAAAAAGTGTAAACGTTTTGTAAAAATTAATGTAATCAAATACACATCTTTATAGATCTTGCAAAAAGAAAGAAAGTAGAAGAGATTGTTATCAATTCATAGATCAGTTCTTATCCTGAATAAACTATGATAAAGTAAAAAATATAATAATAATATGATAATTATGGCAAATGCATCTATTTGAAACGGATATGCATGAGACGGAATGTGGGGGTTCCCCTCCCTTGCCCCGCCGTTTGATCCTTCTCCATCGACAAGACGCCGAGTAACGTCGAGAGGTCGTTCGGTTTTGGGTCCATATAAACGTTTTACGGACGGCCTTTTTTCGTATGAACAATATTGCTGAAACGAAGGAAGTTCGACGCACGAAAGACATTAATTCTTCCGACTTCAGGGAGTTAATAAATGGCCCGAAAACATCCATACGAGATAAAATAAGATTTTTTTTTTATTTTATAGCGACACTTCCAAGAGCGACGTGCTAATGATGACCCTTGCCCAAAGGATTTTTTTTATAAACCGCAAAATGCTTTGGCGCCCTGGATCTGGATCCACCCGAGTATATATTAGGAGAATCCGGCCCAAAAAGTTTCCGGCCATAAAGTTTCCAAAATTGACAACATAGGACAAAAAGTTTCTAGTCAAAACTATTAAAATAAAGATAATGAACATTTTTATTTTTCTTATTATATTTTAAACAGTGTTGTAGGGTCGAAAGCCAATAGAAAATAAACTTTTTTTTGCATAAATTGTATATTAAAGCACGTTTTTGGATGGAAACTTTCTGTCCCATGTTGTCAATTTTGGAAACTTTATGGCCGGAAACTTTTTGGGTATGTCAAAGGATTTGAAATGTTCAAACTGTTCAAAAGGTTCAATTTGTTCAACGTGTTCAAAATGTTCAACGTTGGTTGAGTGCATAATGGGCACAGGTATTCTGTTATTTTTATTCGTTGCAATTTGAATTTTATGAAACTCTAGACCTGTACATCGCAAGTATACTTGTATGTGTGTCATTGATGAATTGAGCATTTATTATTTGTCAAATATGATTTTATATTTTCGTGATTGTTGAATATAATGATTAAAGAATTTTTATCGAAACAAATTCAAGCACCGAATCCAGAAAACTTATTCAGGTTAAACAAACAAAAGACCACAAACTGGAACAACGAGCAGAAAGACGTCAAAACGTTCACCTTACGTAAGACTTTATATCAATATGTAAATATTTTGATAGATTTAAGTTAAAGAAAACAATCAGACATGTGCCTTGCTCATATGAAATAAAAAAGAGGGTCAATGCGTTTATTTTCCGAACAAATAAACTACTGTATGATTGTTTTGTATAAATTATATATAATACGTTTTCGAAGGTCGCGTATCATTTGATCGTTCTACCTTTTGTGTGCAACCAGGTAAATAAAATTCATGAAAAGAGAACAAGCTATCAAAGTAGAGTAACCAGGGCATGGCCACACTGGAAGTCTTTTCCAGCTAGTGTGTTTAAGAAATCGTGTTTTCAAATATATTATTTTTGGAAAACCCAATAACGCAACATACATTTTTGTAAACGCTCTTTTGTGTTTTATTAGCAACTTGTTTTTTTCTGTTTTTTTTTTTTTTTTGGGG
>LQRL01175159.1:2583-18115 GCA_001703475.1 Hydroides elegans
AAATAGTTTAGTCATTTAGAAGTCTAGACTAGTCTATTGGAATTCTAAGGACAAGTCAGTGTCAATCACAAATGGCTCATATTTTAACCGTGACCAATAGAGCTTATAACAGCAAAGGCCTATATCAATCCGATGCGCTTCAGCACCTCCAAAGACCCTGCCCTCAAATGATTGTTGGATTTCTAGAACACATGAAAAGTCTTTGAAGGGATATGTGCAATAGTGTATAAACATAGGCATCAGAGATGCAAAGCCCCCAGCCTATGCACAACATTCTTTATCACGAATATTTGTCGATTGAAAGAAGCAGGTCAAGAGAAATATCGTTCTCACGTCTTTCTCACAACGTCTTTCTCACAACGTCTTTCTCCCAACGTCTTTCTTAAAACATATGTCTCACAACGTCTTTCTCACAACGTCTTCCTCACAACGCTTTTCTCATACCGTTGCCCTTTCATTTTCGTCCACACAACGTAGTCCTCACAACATCAACATATAGGCGTTATCTTTATGTGCTGAACAAATATCACAAAAATAAACCAAATTCGACTAAGTCCACACCGCCGTCATTTTGACATTTTTTGTCGATCAAACTGAAACCTCACGTTGCACATCTGCAATATATATTTTATCAATGTGTGAAGTTTCAGAACCCTAGGACAGAGGTTTCATACCAAAATGCCGCGGACAAACCACTGCATCTCAAATGTTAACAGACGGATGGACGGACAGACGGAGAAGACGGACGGACAGACGGAATGGGGGATAGCAATAGCCCTCATCCAAATTGGTTGGCTGGGGGCTAATTAAAAGTTTGCTTGATTATAAGATAGTTGGGTTATTTTCGAAATATCTCACAAATAGGAATTTTGGTGACTTTTCGAAAAAAAAGTGATTTATAGGGACTAGTCACATAGAGAAAGATTACGCGTATATCGTGTTGTTGTGACAACAACGTTGTCAGGACGAATATGTAAGGCAAACGGTGTGAGATGGACGTTGTAAAAAAGACGTTGTGAGAAAGACGTTGCATGAAAGACGTTGTGAGAGAGACGTTGTAAAAAGTAATATTGGACAAAAGACGGAATTATTTGAGGATATTCCCTAAATGCTAGTCATTACAAGGGCGACTCTGATACTGATTGGATCGTAAGTTTTGAATAGCTTATTTATGTAATAACATGAATCAAATGCTTTTTGACCAAATATCTTTACCAAAACTTAAATACTCTACTTAAGTCACTTTTGCATAAACCCCTTCCTGTATACTATAGAATATTTTTCGCAACTTGTTATTTTTCCAATTGGTTCATGTACCCTTTTACGGCGTGAGGTTTAGTTTCAGCTTTTAGACTGTTCGACGTACGGACTGCTGATGGACTTAGAAAATTTACCGATAACTTCCGGTTCACTTTCCGCTATTATACATATATCGCCTTTTGCAAACAATGAATACCCTAATTTACACATTAGGGTTTTGGATTTTAATTCCTATTTTCAATATAAAAGTTTCATTGGTGTCTTATTTTCTTTGCAATACCACAATAACCTGGTCTACTGTTAATACTGACCCTACCTTTAATTATCTAGGAATAAAAACAATACTACAATTCGCGACGAGTGAAATCTGTCAATTCTCCTCGGAGAAACATTTAACCCATGCTGCATCGATGCGACTTACATGACAAATACCGTATAAGTTCAATGACAACAACCTCGCTATGTCGACACTGGCGTGACGTTGTTAAATTCGAGAGGATGCTTACCTTTTGATTTTACATCGAGGCTATCTGATGTCTAAATGATATATGCTTCAAAGTCATATGATAGCGTTACATCGTGACCTTAAATCAAGATATTACAAAACGTTCATTGATATCAGAACGGTTTTATGATTTAAGTCAAAATATCCTCATATGTTATATATTATTATAGATTGTTTATATATAGGATAACTAACACTTTCGAGCCGATATGAAAAATATCTCGAGGCGAAGCCGAGAGATATTTTTCATATCGGCGAGAAAGTGTTAGTTATCTTATATATCGCAGGGCTCTTTTTTTTTAGAAATAGCCATCATTTATAGGCTTAACAGTGGCCAGTGGCCGTTACATGAAAATAGCACACTGCAGACAGTGTCGCAGTGTGTTATTAGTTATATCACCACTGTTCTTCACTATATAAAACGCACCAGCCATGCGATATAAGCTATTAGCAAATCGAAATCGGGACAGCAACAAATACCAAAAACACTGATATTATTCAAATTTGATACGAATGATGCTTTACGGACAATCATAGAATCCATTGCCCTATTTATTTTCTCAACGTTGCAAAATTTAATTTACAGAGACATGCATACTGCTTTGTGGCTGTAGGTGGTTCATGTAAAAACAGAGTTGAATGTTCACTCTCGGCAAGGGTCGTCAACTATACGTCGCATTCGGACGTGGCGTTTAAAGGACGATCTACTTCGGGCCCGTATGAAAGTTTTTCGGACGTCCTGTTACGTCCCGGCGTCCGTATAACGTAATCCGTACGTCAGACTCGGACGTGACGTCGATGCAACGTCTTTTCTGCGTCTGCGACGAATAAAGACGTCCAGAAAACTTTCATACGAGCCAAAAGAAGGGCCTCCGCTCAGCGTCCGTGGACGTCTTGCCGAGTGGGTTGTAATTCCTACGTCAAATGAAGTTTTACTCAATGCTTAATATAACCAATTCTTCATTTTATAACGTTTTGGAGTTGTCATTATAAAGCTTCAATATAGCACCTAAACATCTCCCTTCAGTCATTTCAATTTTTTGCATCGGACAAACATATAAAATTATATCATATTTATCGAAAAAGATGAAGCATTGTAATTGATATTTAGCCAGAGTTGTCCCCTAAGCAAGGGCCGTATATAAGACGCGTTCGTATTTGTCCAACGGAGCCCATATTGAGTCTTGGTTTAAAGTTTTGCGGACGTAGCTTTCAATCTTGAGGTCGAAAGACGCGATGTCTACAAGTATAAGTAGGTCAGTTTAAGATTTCTATTCATAATGTTTCGACGAGACGTCTGTGCCATGGTCCTCCCGCGTCGACAAGCCGTCGGATACACTGTCATACGCGATCTTAGTAGAACGTTCTTTCGACGTCCTTCAAATTCGCGACGTAATTCTAAAGAATCCAATCTTAACAAAAAAGGCATAGATTCTAACAATCAAGGTATAGTTTGAATGTTTTTTTTATGCTTTTGATGTGGATACCGAAAATGAAATAACCAAATGTTGGGAGCAAATAGCCTCTACCCACTCGGCAAGGGTCGTCCATAGTACGTCGCATTCGGACGTGACGTTGTGAGGACGACCTACTATGGGCCCATATGAAAGTTTTCCGGCGTCCGTACAACGTAATACGTACGTCCGATTCGGACGCGACGTCGATGCAACGTCTTTTCTACATCCGCGACGAATAAGGACGTCCGGAAAACTTTCATACGGGCCAAAATTAGTTTGTCCGCTAAACGTCCGTGGACGTCTTGCCGAGTGGGTAATGTTGTTTGAATTATATCAATATCTCTCTTACTCTATGAAGAGCACCCCATGAGGTGCTCCTCATAAAATTCGTTCCTTTCAAAATGGATATTTCGACAAACTTTCAAAAATTGTCCTCTAGCCACAAGAATTCGAGAAACACCTTTTTCATTAATTTGCTATTTTTTACGATAATTTGATTTTGATGATAATTTGATTCAGATATTTGTAGCTAGTTATGCTTTTTTGAAATATAATTGAAACCCAATCATATATGCAAGAATGACAATTTTTACTTTTTATACAATTAAGATCTTCCTCCCAAGATTCTAGCTAGATGAGCGAAATGATGATCTCAAATAAAAAGGAACACTTCTTAGCAAAACAATTTTTTTTCGAAATTTGATCATTCATTGTATATCTCGATGTTTCAAGAGATTGTATGCTTGTATCAACACTTTTAAAAAAAATGATCGTGGGTTCCCTTATTGTATGAAGATCATCATACACGTATATCAGAAATGATATAGAAAATCCCCAAACAGAGACTCGTTGTTAAATGGCATCGCTGAATGATATTGCGAGGCTCTTATGGGATTTTTATAGATACTTTACTGAATAAGTAATTTGTATAAGACTGCAATAACCCATTCGAAGCCCTTGATATACCAAAGAAGATTAACGCGTCACACAAATTATTTGGAAATTGATCAAGAAATCACATATATAAATGCGCAGAGAATTTTAGATCCAACAGAACACAGCTGAAGGCAAAGAGCTTCACAGCATAAGAAGAAATAAAACGAAATTAAACAAATAGCTAAAGAAAAATACAGTTTAAGAAAAAAAAAAACAATATTTGGAATAAAAACGAAAGAAAAATGGCACCGCTCTCTAGAGAAAATTCCGGAGTGAAAGCACCAGCTGATGGACCTCAACCGATCGAAATCGTGTTTTCATTTGACACCACTGGTTCCATGGGATCATGTATTGCAGTGGTAAGTGCTTTTGTTTTATTTATGGAAAAAAAATTGAAGGAAACGGAATTAAATCCGCAGTGGAGAGAGAAACACGGTTCTGTCAAAATTATGTTTTTCAATAAAAACACGTCTGATATGTAGGAAATGATCATTCTAAAGTGGACCTGTCATCAAAATTAAATTAAAAAAACTCATTATCTTATCAGAACTATACTAGCTATATATTGTATTTTATTAAAGAAATATCAAATAGAATCTTTTAAATTAATACATTTTTTAAATTCATTATTTATATATTTAAAAATTTGTTTTAATTATTATCTCACAGGTTCGCAAGAAAGTACAAGAAATAATGGAGCGGATGAACAAAGACATCCCCGCTCTGCGCATGTCCGTTTTCGCGCACGGCGACTATTGTGACGCACACAACTACGTCACAAAGTGGCTCGACTTCACGACGGACGTCAACGAGTTGTGTGACTTCGTGAAGAACGTGGGAGGAACGGGCGGCGGCGATTTCCCAGAATGCTACGAACTCGTGCTGCGACAGGTGCGCGAGGAACTGACGTGGACTTCCGGTACGCAGAGGTCGCTGGTCATGATCGGCGACGCCATTCCGCACGAACCGAGTTATCCGCAAAATAAAATGAAGATCGACTGGCGGGAAGAGGTGCAGCGTCTGGGTGATATGGTAAGTGCTTGAACTATGTTTGTATATGTTGTCACAAAAATCATAAAAAGGTAAATGTAAACAATCGGATTATTTGACAATTTTATAATTTATTTTGTGAAAATCGAAGAAAAGCTTAAGCCAATTTGAAATAGCCCTCTTTCAAGTTTTCTTTCGTTTGCAAAATGAGCTTCCAATAGTTTTATGCGAGTTGTTAAGTTCTCAAACGGTAGAGTAATGTTTTTTGTTTTATTTATCGTCCAGGGTGTGCGCATTTATTCTGTGCAATGCGGCGGAAACGCGCAAACCGAATCCTTCTGCAAAACAATGGCGGATGAAACAAGTGGCAAACACTTGAAACTGGAAAACTTCGAGACGATCGTCGATATCATGATGTCCATCGTTTTCCGTGAGAGAGGCGTCGAATACTTTGAGGTGAGAATTTATTTTAAAGTATATATTACTTTTTTTGAAACTATGTTAATTGTTATAAGGAATAAACCGAAATTATCATGTAAAGTTATTGGTTTTATTTATATCTGTTAGAAATGATTCCACAACGACCTAATTTATAAGTCACAAATCTTTAATTTAATTTCGAATAATCGAGTAAGGAAGAACAATATTTATTGGTGAATTGAATTTGAATTGATGACATATTTCGATTATTTGCTTGTAGGAATTCGAGAAAGAGGTTCGAGCCCGCGAAGGCGCAGGAATACGCTTTGAGCTCGACCGGATGCTGAACACCTTGGCCGAAAGGGGAGACGCTCCAAGCACTGCTCCGAAAACACCAACCATTGCCGCAGTTACCCCACTCCGCCGCATATCTACATCAACACCCCCCACAACACCTGCAGTTAACCGAAAACGCTCCAAAACGGCTACTCCGAAAACCGCTAAACCGACACTTAAGCGAATTCGTGATGCGGGCATCAAGAAGCCGAAAGCTGTATCGACAAAGAAATCTCCATCCAAAACTGTTAAAAAGGTGCTTCGCGAAAGTGTCACTGACCGCCATTTATTACAAGGATTAGAATGGAATGGCTGGAAACAGGCAATGCGACCGGATGAACCCAGTCGGTCCCCATACACATGGAAACAACGTCAGAATCACAATGGTTACCGTTGCGCGGGACTATTTGATGAGACTCAAACATCAGCAATGTTTGAGGTCGCAGTGACGTCTGCAGATAGCCAAAAGAAAGTGCCTGTGTGGTGCGGTTTCACGAAAGGATTCAAGGACAAGAATTGGGACAGCCATTTTCTGCGGCGACCGGCGCTTAAACAGGAAATAGACAATATGCTCGAACGCGGTTGCAAACTGTATGTACGAAGAGCAACCGGAATTAAATCTGATTCTATTGAACATGCGGGACAATCTTGTTCCACGATGGACGAACTTAAGAATCTAGTTAATCAAACGTATGACTATGCCTGGAATAGATCTGAGCCGAGGCAATTATTTCTCAGGAGAAGTCGGAGAAGTTCCGTAATTGCCCGAAGGGGTCAGCCGTATTGAAATGGCTTGATAGTCGTTTTCGATTGGAAACAAAAACAGTTGCATTCAGAGAAATCTCAGGTTTTTTACATAAGGGGTTTACAACAAATATATGTGTTTGTTCTTTATTCATATAGTTTTAACTGAATTCATTCGAGTGTAGCTTGTGCATTAAAGAAATATTTTTCAATAATAAATATGATCATATCTATTGTACTTTGGATGACGTAACAAACGCGACAGCAAACGAAAACTATCTCTTTGGTTATCATATTTCATCCTATATAAACCTAGATATGTTTTCAATAAATGCCACAGGTCATGTTTCGTGGTCAAAAATAACTGTAATTTATTCAATATATTTCTCACTTTAATATAAGTTGATAATATAAGATACTTCGAGAGGGAGGTTGTGGATATTTGGAAAAGCAAGAATGAGAGCCAATAGAATGTCAAACAAGGCAAAACTTTAGTTATTGGACCATCGAAGTTATTGGTCAGCGAATGGAACAAGATAGAATTCTATCTAACGAATTTCAAAACACAAACAATTAACAAATATATGCATATCTGGGCGGTCGTTTCCCAAACATATCCAAATCAGACCAATAAACATAGAATGTTTTGCGAGCACCCCATATAAGGCGTTTGTTATGCTGTTTAACAATGTCTGTAGAACTATTGAATGACATCGCTTTTATGCATAAGAGATATTAGCTTAATAACATGTATTTTGTTGAATTGCTGTTCATAAAAATTTCAAAGAATTATTTAAAAGAAATGGACAGGTGTGGCAAAAATTGCCAAAAAATACAACGCTTTTAGATGTTAAAAAGACCAAAGAATAAAAAAGTTATTTGAGATACAAGTGGTTTGTTAACAAATTTCATATGGATTAATGTCTAATTGCAAATGGTTTATTGAAAGAGTGTTGGTCTATTTGTATAGCGATAATTTGTTGAAATGAATATGTTTTTGTAAATAATTTTGTAATGGTGTATATTCAACTTGTGTTCATAAAACGAAAAATGTTATTTATTTCTTTAATCAAAATCAAATCAAAGTTGCTATATCTGGAAAGTCAAACACAATTTGACCATTACTCTAGAGTTTAAACATTTTAAACAACTCAGATAAATATTTTTTAACCATTTTCGATAAAGATATAAAACTAACTATACGAAATAAAAGGAGATATGAAATATATATGCAGCCATTAGCAACAATGCAACCATGCCTTCACACATGCTACTCAAAATAACAATGTTTCATATAGTGTTAAATAAAAACAATATGAAATATCCATTCGAATATGATATTTTCATATTTTTCAAATTTAAGCGCGAATATTTAACGGCAAAAAGGTCATTCTGAACAAAACTTTAACTTGTAACCTGAATCAAGATAACATAGAAACGTTTAATAACTAAACATTATATATTGTTTTTAAGCAAATGACGAACCAGCATTAGGGTGGCAATGCCACCAAAAAAGTGATATTAACTGAATTCGAAATTTGACGTCATGTCTATAATTTATGCTTTACGGACAATCCTTGCACAGAACCCATTGCCACATTCATTTGTAAATTTGATTTTTTTATAAACTTTTGAATGTATTAATTCCGACGTCGAATGAAGTCTTACCCTAAACTCAATATCAACAATTTTTCTTTTTATAACGTTTTGGTATCGTCGTCATTAATGAAAACATCATTACATCACATGTTAAACACCTCATTTCAGTCATTTCAATCATTGGCATGGAGAAAAAATATATAAACGCTTTCATGTTACCAGAGAAGATTAAACATGGTACTTAATAATTAAACAGACATGCCCCCTTAGCAG
Source organism: Hydroides elegans (assembly GCA_001703475.1). Taxonomy (NCBI): domain Eukaryota; kingdom Metazoa; phylum Annelida; class Polychaeta; order Sabellida; family Serpulidae; genus Hydroides; species Hydroides elegans. The sequence goes on from LQRL01175159.1 coordinate 11,104, forward strand.
GGACCGTCCGTGTGACGCATGCGAGCGCAATGTCAAACGGATCCCATATTGAGTTTGGCGGACGTAGCTTTCGGTCTTGAGGTCGAAAATACGATGCCCAAAAGTGTGACAGTTTAAGGTTTTGCATCCGTTCTATTTCGACGCGACGTCTGAGCAAATGACTTTCTCCCTCCGCGATGATATGGCGATCGGATATATTCTCATATGCAATCCTATCATAAATAAATACAAATAGTTTATACCTATAGGACACTCATTAAAGTAATATCGACCATCCTTGCATTGCTTTACTTCATACGTTGGATTACTGCAATATGACCTTTACCTTGTATTACTATATTCATTAGATAACTACAGTTAACGCGCTTTATAAGTTGACGACTGCACGCCCGCACGCTTAACACTCCACACCCGCACGCTGAAATTTCACGATAGAATTTGCGCACGTAGGCTCATCAGGCTCACACGCTTGCACGTCCGCACGCTTGCACGCCCACACGCTCAGTTGTGATAAATAAGGTCTGATAAGCCGATTGATTTATTATTGTCATGCAATTTCTATTCAATGTTGTTCAATGAGCCATGGCATGGTGCATGAAAACAATTGTTTGTCTTTTCATATGCCTTATATTTGTTGTAACTGAACTAATCCACGTAATTAGATATGTAGTAGGCATTACCATTCAAAAAATATGTTTATTTTTCAACAAGATTGTTTTAACTTTTTAATTGAATGTTATTCTTTCGTCTTGGCTTTCTGTTACCGTCGATTCCACATATAGTGTTTTAATATTTCGTTGAAATCTTTATTACTAACTGAAAAGTGGAAAAACTAAATCTGAATCACCCATTTATTTTCATTTGTTTTGTATTAATATGAATTATTTAACAATACTCAACCATTAGTATTTTTTTCTAAAAAATATATATAAATCATACATATTCGGACAACAATTAAACTTCCTCGCTTTTTTTCTGATCACAACATATTTATGTCATTAGATTTGAATTTCGGCAATGATTAAACACATAAAATGCTTGGATTTAAATGTGGAATTATTGAGGTTAGTTAGTTAAATGCATAGAAAAAAGTAAAATGAATGATATGATATAAGACGTTTACAAATAAATACATTCAAGGTTGCTTTCATATCTCAGAGAAGCTGGTCCAACTAGTTCAATGGCTATAGATATATAAAATACTATACAAAGCAAAACTAATAAACCGGTATGTGTATGCAAATGCAATGAATTTAAGATAAAAGATTCGACCTATTGAAACATAAAACGGATATACATGTATAGCCACAAAAAGAAAAATCCACGTCCGCAAGCTTGCACGCCTGCACGCCCGCACGCTCGCACCCCTGCACGTCCGCACGCTTGCATGCCTGCACGCTCAAATCACTCCACGCTAAAGTCAAAAATTTTCCACGCTTAATTCATAGCGTGCGCACGCCCGCACGATCGCACGAATTCAACTTATGAACCGCGTTTACTGTGCAATAAAGTCCTTCATTATGAAGCCTGTAAAATATATCAGACCTAAAAACGAATAAATCCCAAATGGAGTCTGATTACTATATACACAATAATGAATGATGTTGAGAGGTCTAAGTAGTATTTTCATATCTTCCTCAATTATCCGTACCGGCTTACAAGGCTGCGATAACCCATTCGAAGCCCCGAAAGCCTTGAGTTAGGATTCGCGTCACAAATTATTTGGGGACTGGCCAAGTCTTCCCCTATATAAAGCGCGGAGAATTTATATCAAACATAACTAAACAGGAACGCGCTTTAAAACATAAGAAGAAAACTACTGCAAAGATAGATAGCAAAAAAATCAATATTAAGAAAAAAAACGCAATATTTTGTAAGCAAGTTTATGTATATATATGAAAAAATGGCACCGCTATCGAGAGAAAATTCAGGAACGACAGCACCGATTGATGGACCGCAACCGATTGAAATCGTATTTTCATTTGACACGACCGGTTCTATGGGATCATGTATTGCAGAGGTAAGCGTTGAGATGCATTTTCGTTTTATTTTATTTAAATTAAAACTATCGATGCAATTTTAAAAACATCGTTCATTAAAAAAATATTATCAATTAAGAAATAAGATTATTAAATAGTTCGTTTTCGTATTAAATTTAAAGAACTGACGAATGAAAAAAAACAACATTGAAAAGATACAATTTGAAATTATTTTTGATATTCAAAAACATTCTTTTTTCACCTTCATTAACAGGTGCGCAAAAAGGTGCAGGAAATCATGTCACGCATGAACAAGGACATCCCCGCTCTGCGCATGTCCGTTTTCGCGCATGGCGACTATTGTGACGCACACAACTACGTCACAAAGTGGCTCGACTTCACGACGGACGTCAACGAGTTGTGCGACTTCGTAAAGAACGTGGGAGGAACGGGAGGCGGCGATTTCCCAGAATGCTACGAACTCGTGCTGCGACAGGTGCGCGAGGAACTGACGTGGACTTCCGGAACGCAGAGGTCGCTGGTCATGATCGGCGACGCTATTCCGCACGAACCGAGTTATCCGCAAAATAAATTGAAGATCGACTGGAAGGAAGAGGTGCAGCGTCTTGGTGATATGGTAAGTATTCGACAAAAGCTATTAAATTTCGCCATATAGATGGAAATTATTAAATGTTAACATCATCTGATTTATATTTTTATAATCGAATCGGAAAAAAATAGTCATAGGAATGGAGCTATCCCTTAATGGCTTGAGTATTGAGTATTTTATTGAGACAAAAAAAAACATTAAACTAAATTATCATTCCTATAATATAAAAGCTTGAGTTAAACGTTCTTATTTATGCATTCTTTTTGATTTGTTTTCAGGGTGTGCGCATTTATTCTGTGCAATGCGGTTGTAACGCGCAGACCGAAGCCTTCTGCAAAACAATGGCGGATGAAACGAGCGGCAAACATCTCCGTCTGGAAAACTTTGAGACGATAGTTGACATCATGATGTCAATCGTTTTCCGCGAGAGAGGCACCGAATATTTTGAGGTGAGTCTCTTTTAAATGAACGAGACTATTTCTTTCGAGAAAATATTGAAAATCGTGATATTGAATATAATGTTAGGAATATAAAGAATATATGATAAAAAGGATTTATTAATTGATTATTAAGGATTTATAAATTATATGCAAAATTGCCTCAAATGTTACATTTTCAATGATCTTTTCCTTCAATTTAATTTGAATTAACGATATGTTTCGCTCATTCGATTGCAGGAATTTGAGAAAGAAGTGCGAGCCCGCGAAGGCGCAGGAATACGCTTTGAGCTCGACCGGATGTTGAACACTTTGGCCGAAAGGGGAGACGCTCCAAGCACTGCTCCAAAAACACCAACCATTGCTGCAGTTACCCCACTCCGTCGCACCTCAACCATCACGCCCCCTACAACACCTGCAGTAAAGCGAAAAGGGTCGAAAACGGTTACTCCGAAAAACGCTAAACCGACCCTAAAGCGCATTCGTGATGCTGGCATCAAGAAGCGAAAATCCGAATCCGCAAAGAAATCTACACCTAAAGCCATTAAAAAGGTTCTTCGTGAAAGTGTCACAGACCGCCATTTGTTGAACGGACTGGAATGGAACGGTTGGAAACAGGCTATGCGGCCTGATGAACCAAGTCGCTCACCATACACGTGGAAACCACGTCAGAATAACCACCCTGGATACCGTTGTGGAGGCCTATTCAAAGACACTGAAACATCAGCAATGTTTGAGGTTGCAGTGACATCTCCAGATAGCCCTAAGAAAGTGCCTGTATGGTGCGGATTCTCGAAAGGATTCAAAGACAAGAATTGGGATAGCCATTTTCTGCGGCGACCGGCGCTTAAACAAGAAATAGACAATTTGCTCGAACGTGGTTGCAAATTGTATGTGCGAAGGGCGACCGAAATAAAATCGGATTCTATGGGACACAACGGGCAATCTTGTTCCACAATGGACGAACTTAAGAATCTTGTCAATCAAACCTATGACTATGCTTGGAATAAATCTGAGCCGAGGCAGCTATTCCTTAGGAGAAGTCGGAGAAGCTCCGTAGTTGCCCGACGGGGTCAGCCATATTGAAATGGCTTGAAAGTCGTTTTCTATTTAGAAACAAAAACAGTTGCATTCAAAATAATTCTCGTTTGGTATTTCCTTGTACTATACATATGTAGATCATTAATGTATATATTTTTTGTTCATATATTTCTTGTGAATCTAATGTCTTCAGATACTTATGTAATATAGTATAAATAGTTTAAGACGAAGTTATTTGTAGCCTTTAATTTGATTTACTTTAAATTATCCTCAATATTCTTTATGAAATATATAGAATTAAAACTTGCTGAAATATCAATGGATAGGTTGAAGAAATATTTATTTTAAAAAGATTGTGTAGAATGTAGTATAGTCATTGTGTGAATGTTGTTGTTATTACTAAAATGTTGTTTATTAATAAAGTTTACAAAATGTTACAGACTTGTCAATAAATTTTGTTACCGATCCATTCGAAGCTTGTATTTTTTTATTCAGAACTATACAACCAAAAAAACTATTTCCTCTCTAACCTATCTCCTCCCACAGTTTTTACAGGATAGTTTTCAAATTTTAACCCAAGTATTTTTATGGTACCCTCATACTGGATTGTGCTTTATAGGACGATTGATTCTCTTGGCTCGCCATGGTTGACGTCGCCATTTTCGCCAATTTGGTCTTCTATATAGAGAAAAACTTTTTTCCTTTCTAACCTATCTCCTCCCACATTTTTGACAGGATAGCTTTCAAATTTTAACCCAAGCATCTTTATGGTACCCTCATACTGGCTTGTGCTTTATAGGACGATGGACCCACCTGGCTCGCCATGGTGGACTTCGCCATTTTCGCCAATTTGTAGTATAGTCATTGTGTGAATGATGTTGTTATTACTAAAATGTTGTTTATTAATTAAGTTTACAAAATGTTACAGACTTGTCATTAAATTTTGTTACCGCTCCATTCGAAGCTTGTATTTTTTATTCAGAACTATACAACCAGGCGTGCTAGAGTGATTTAAATTCAAAATTTAGTTATATATACAAGTACTTTGATTTTAATTGTTTACAAAAGGTGTTCTTTTGAATTCTCATTTTTAACCCAGCTTTCGTGAAACGAAAACTGGGTTTGTGACATCGGTCGGTGTCGTCCGCCGTTAGTTATTTAGTTAGTTAATTAGTTAGTTAGTTGGGTAGTAAACTTTTTCATAAAAACCTATCTCCTCCCACAGTTTTGATTGTAGAGCTTTCAAACTTCCAACCAAGCATTTTTATGGTACCCTCATACTGGCTTGTGTTTTATAGGACGAATGACCCTCTTGGCTCGCCATGGTGGACTTCGCCATTTCCGCCAATTTGGTCTTATATATAGAGAAAACTCTTTCTTCTCTAACCTATCTCCTCCCACAGTTTTGACAGGATAACTTTCAAATTTTAACCCAAGCATCTTTATTGTACCTCCATACTGGCTTGTGCTTTGTAGGACGATTGAACCTCTTTGCTCGCCATGGTGGACTTAGCCATTTCCGCCAATTTGGTCGTCTATATTGAAAAAAAACTCTTTCCTCTCTAACATATCTCCTCCCACAGTTTTGACATGATAGTTTTCAAATTTTAACCCAAGCATCTTTATGGCACCCTCATACTGGCTTGTGCTTTATAGGACGATTGATTCTCTTGGCTCGCCATGGTTGACTTCGACATTTTCGCCAATTTGGTCTTCTATATAGAGAAAAAAATTTTTCCTTTCTAACCTATCTCCTCCCACATTTTTGACAGGATAGCTTTCAAATTTTACCCCAAGCATCTTTATGGTACCCTCATACTGGCTTGTGCTTTATAGGACGATGGACCCACTTGGCTCGCCATGGTAAACTTCGCCATTACCGCCAATTCGGTCTTCTATATAGAAAACAAACTATGTCCTCTCTAACCTATCTCCTCCCACAGTTTTTACAGGATAACTTTCAAATTTTAACCCAAGCATTTTTATGGTACCCTCATACTGGTTTGTGCTTTATAGAATGATTGATTCTCTTGGCTCGCCATGGTTGACTTCGCCATTTCCGCAAATTTGGTCTTCTATATAGAGAAAAAAATTTTGTCCTTTCTAACCTATCTTCCCCCACATTTTTGACAGGATAGCTTTCAAACTTCCAACCAAGCATTTCTATGGTACCCTCATACTGGCTTGTGCTTTATAGGACGATTGACCCTCTTGGCTCGCCATGGTTGACTTAGCCATTTCCGGCAATTTGGTCGTCTATATTGAAAAAAAAACGCTTTCCTCTCTAACCTATCTCCTCCCACAGTTTTAACAGGATAGCTTTTAAATTTTAACCCAAGCATCTTTATTGTATCCCCATACTGGCTTGTGTTTTATAGAACGATTGACCCTCTTGGCTCGCCATGGTGGACTTAGCCATTTCCGCCAATTTGGTCGTCTATATTGAAAAAAAAAACTCTTTCCTCTCTAACCTATCTCCTCCCACAGTTTTGACAGCATAGTTTTCAAATTTTAACCCAAGCATCTTTATGGTACCCTCATACTGGCTTGTGCTTTATAGGACGATTGATTCTCTTGGCTCGCCATGGTTGTCTTCGCCATTTTTTTGCCAATTTGGTCTTCTATATAGAGAAAAACTTTTTTCCTTTCTAACTTATCTCCTCCCACATTTTTGACAGGATAGCTTTCAAATTTTACCCAAGCATCTTTATGGTACCCTCATACTGGCTTGTGCTTTATAGGACAATGGACCCGCTTGGCTCGCCATGGTTGACTTAGCCATTTCCGGCAATTTGGTCGTCTATATTGAAAAAAAAACTCTTTCCTCTCTAACCTATCTCCTCCAACATTTTTAACAGGATAACTTTTAAATTTTAACCCAAGCATTTTTATGGTACCCTCATACTGGCCTGTGCTTTATAGGACGATTGACCCCCTTGGCTCGC
>LQRL01175159.1:24890-35829 GCA_001703475.1 Hydroides elegans
TGCCTGTCATAACCAAAGACCATTCCTGATTATGTTTCACGTTCATTTCCTCTTTAATCTGGTTTAGTTCAAATTCGTAAAAATCTGGAAAATCGTTTTGAAACAGACCATTCACGTGTTTCATGAAGTCATACAATGGTTTGAGATTAGATGTTAAGTCGAAGGATTCCATGGCAAAGTTTGTCGTGCGTTGCGCGCGTACCTGTGAATTAGAAATAGTCAAATCCTATTTTAATAAAGTGAGTAATTTGTTTTGAGTACACTCTAAATATAAAATCTTTCATTTTTATAAATATCATTCTGATACTATCCAGCAAACCATTTAAAGTACGATTGCATACGTATTGATATTTGACCGGTGTTATCCCCAAACATCGCTTGAATCATGCTTGAGCGCTGCTTTAGTTACCTTACAGATAAAAATAAACGGGTATTTTAACAATGATAATTGTTAACCCATTAAAACTAATAGTGTTTACTGGTAAACATGCATGAATAAAGACAAGATGATGAGAAACACACATTTTCAGAAAATGTTCAACACTGGCTTGATGATAGCTTTCACCGTGAACTGCAACCAGCCAATTTACTTTTTATACTTATAATTCACATTGAAAAACTAATTGACAGTGTTGCCAATATCGCTTGCAACACGCGAAAGTCGCTTCTTTTCAACCTCTTTCGCGGAGCTTTCGCGGGTTCCCTTTTTTACGCTTGTTTTCGGATTTTTTTCTGCTATATTTTCTATATAATTTTTGTGCTAAATTGTGTTTTTGACGATGAAAAAGTGATATTTTCTAAAGATTAAATTTTTTTTCGCTTGTTTTTCGCTTGTTTTCAGCGAATTGTTCGCGTATTTTCATCGCGAGAGTTGGCAACACTGACTAAATGGCAAACCCTTACCTGTGCAATGCACCTCCCCTTAAGTCCGGTAAAAGAAAAATATAAAGTAATCTCAATTTGTTTTGGTTCATCAACCAGTTTCTGCACACAAAAAACGTGATTTTCAGTTAAAACTTGAGCCATTGCTTTCTATCATTCAAAGTGTCCAATGAAGTTGAACTATTTAAAGTATTGACGATTCTTTGCTCAGGATATGTACCAAAGAAAATGTACTGATTGATATAAATGTCGTAGACCCATGCCTTTTTATATCTGAGACATACGTTTGTTTGTTCGGTCCAATAATATATTGAATAACAGTTTTGCTCATGTTATCAGGGGCTACGGTTGGGTAATTTCTTAATGGTAGAGCCCTACTCGCTGAACAGTTTAAGCTTAACTTACATAATTGCTGTAAGCAAATCAAAAATATCAGACAACGAAACAAAGAGTTTAATTTACGCCGTTTATGTGTTATAAAGGTATTCTTATAAACAACATACAAATCCCTTAAGTAATTTATATGGCACGAAAAATAACCCAATTTAAGACCCTATATATACCTTAATCGAATGATCGATCCATACAATACATAAGAGATATACTGACCAAAAGCTTCCATATCAAATATAAAAGAAAATGTCAAGTTCCTACAGCCTATCCATAATAAAAAATAACACATAAATGAGAGCAATTAAGAATACACAGAGGATATACAGCTTCTTAAAAGTTAATATTTCGTTGTGGATCTCATAAGAATGGAAAGTGGACAACACCCTCTTGAAATTGGAGTGTCGTTTGATATAACAGAAACGAAAATCGCATGCACTACTCACGTAGGTAAAAGTTATATACGTTTGTCGGCAATAAAGTATAATTAAGAAGTTTCATAATCAAATGCAATAGTAACGATTCCGTCAACAACCAAATTATAGATACAACGAAGTCTGAATTTAAAAAAATCTGACGTAAACTTTATTATACATATGTACAAACCAACACATATATTATATAATATATACCACATGCTTCTTCACATAGACGTATGCATCGAATATTCGGACAAAATCAGGTCACTTTTGAGTTGGGCCTTGGTTGTCTCCTTAATGGTAAGGTTTAATTGGCCCTCAAAAATTATGACTATCAAAATCGGACGCATCAAACATTCGGACAGCGTGTATCAGATATTCGGACATAATATTATAAAGTGTTAACCCTCCAATTACTGCAAACGAATACCTTGTGATATTGTTTTCTTGACATTAAACAAGTATTTTAATAAGCTTTGAAGGTTTTTTTTGGGCCAGAAGCAACTTGCATATATCGATTTTACTTATAACCTTAACATCCGTCATGCCCCCTTTTTACCGTCAACCAGTCAAGAGGTTTATATTGAATAGCTAGTCCTGTTACATTTCATGATCCGCTTTTATATTGTTGGAAAACTATATTTTGTGTGATTTTCGAATAAAAATAAGCCGCAAATACCCCCTCCCCGTATTTGGCCATGACAATATTAAATCTATACATATATAACATACGGACACACGAACATTTGCTAAATATTATGCTGTATATCAATAGCGAATCCCGCGTAAATGAATACAAGACTAAGATAGCTGCCTCTTGGCAATTGTATACATACAGTTAAAGCCACTTCCAATTAGACTATCGTAAGCAAAATTATTCGTATTCGTTTATTCGTTTATTCGTATTCGTTTATTCGTCTATTCGTTTCTCGTTTATTCGTATGCTTTCGTTTATTCGTAAGTATTTGTTTATTCGTAAGCTATCGTAAGCTATCGTTTATTCGTAAGCAATCGTTTATTCGTAAGCAATCGTTTATTCGTAAGCTATCGTAGTCTATCGTTTGTTCGTAAGCATTCATTTATTCGTAAGCAATCGATTATACATATTCGTTTATTCGTTTATTCGTATTCGTTTATTCGTTTCAGTTGTCAAATTGGAAGTGGTTTTAACTGTACCAACCAAGGGAGGCAATGAGATGCCCTCCTCGAGCTATGTGATAATAGCACGTCCATTTATCCGTATATCTTACTTATCACTTTGAATTTCTTGAAACATATTTATATTTGAAATTTAGGAAAATGTGACAACTATGTGAGGTTGTGTTAATATATTATTCTGGAATTTCTATAAATGGAATTTTTGATATATGAAATTAATATTAAGCGGACTTGGGGGCAGTCGTGAAACATTAGTTGCGACGCTTTTTTTATTCAAAATAACACAAATATAATTTTCACACGACATTAACACGAATTATTGAATGCAACATAACTAATTAACCGATATTGACCTTGTGTCTGGTTTACAGGAAAATGAACCATGAGAAATGTCAAGATTTTAGGTTCCGCCGATATATGCAAGTTGCTTCTGGTCCAAAAAGCCTTTCAACTTATTGAAATACTTGTTAGACGGTATTAAAACGATATCACAGGGTATTCGTTTGCAGTAAGTTGAAGGTTTTTAATTTATAATATTATGTCCGAATATTTGATACACGCTGTCCGAATGTTTGATGCGTCCGATTTTGATAGTCATAATTTTTGAGGGCCAATTAATCAGTAGTTGTACTATATATTCAACTGATATTACTCAATTGGATAGTTAAATGGTTAATGTAAGAATGAATCAGGGTGCCACGTGAATAAACCTTACCATTAAGGAGACAACCACGGCACAACTCAAAAGTGACCTGATTTTGTCCGAATATTCGATGCATACGTCTATATATATATACAATATATATTTCATAAGTTTAATTATAAAGATAAAGCTAAAATCAGATATACTCAAATTGATTCACAGATACGTTGGGCGGGGTCCTCTTCCTTCGTCCATCAGAGTTTCGATCCCACAACGGAAATCAACGAAATATATGACTTTGTAAAACACATGGGAGGAACGGGTGTCGACAAACACCCAGAATGCTACGAACTCGTACTACGACAGGTGCGCGAGGAAAAAGCATTGACGCCCGCTACTAAAAGGTCACTGGTCATGATTGGTGACACTATTAATTATGAGCCGAGCATAGCAGACAAAAGGCGTGTGATTGGTTGGACAGAATTCGAAAGTATTGTTGAGAAGGTAAGTGACAGCAGTAAATGTATATTGATCAATTTTTATTTGATGCTTAATTAGTTTAATAATCATATATTTTTACTTAAGAATATGCTGATTTATCTTGTCGTTAAAAATAGTGATTGCAAATCTAAAGCATCTTAACTAAGTCGAAAGCTGTATTTGAAAAACATACAAAAAGAGACATGGACGTCAAATAAAATAATGTTTATATTTTTCTAAAAAATAAATGGTTGCCAATCAAACATCTTTAAACATAAATATATTTAATGTTAACATGTCTACTCCGGCTTAAATTCATTTTTTTTCTACTAAACACTAAAAATCGGGTTTGTTTACATGGGAAATCAGGTTTAAATTCATTTCTCTCAACCAGAATTTGCGTACGTACACTGCGCAATATCTCTCCGAAGACTTTAAGGCGCAAACGAAGGCAGCCTACACAACGACGACCGGTTATCTATCCAAACGCCCTTCGCTGCAACTGATGAACTATCAGCCAATTGTAGACATTATGCTGGCCATCGTTTCCCGCCAAAAAGGCATAGAGTACTTTCAGGTTTGACTATATTCATTTTTTAAAATTTGTTAAATCAAATAATCAAAATGGTATTATCATACTTTTTTGGACGTCATTCCATTATAAATTTATAGAAAATAGCAAAACGCTAGCACTTTAATGTCGAGTTTGATAAAACTCTACATTTTTGCCTACATCATACATGTATTTTCTGATTTGACAAATTCTCATAACACGCTATGATATCCAGAAATTACCTGCTTAAGTACTTAGCACATATATGAAAAGTACCTCACGAGCTGTTACTCACAAAAGGTGTTCCCCAGCAAATCCCAGCTGGCTTTGAGATTTTGAAGAAATTCGGTTTAGTTTGGAGATTTTAGCAGTTTGATGAACACCTTTTATATATATATATATTTTTTTTTTCACAATAAATGAGAGTAATTAATTGCAAATTGATCGTAATCGCTTGCACTTAGCTTAATAAACCCTTATTTGTTATAAATTATTGGTAATTTAGTTAAATTCAACAGTTTAATTATTGCAAAAGGTGTTCCCTTTCTACTCAAAGCTGGATAGAAAAGGAGGAACAGCCCAGCTGGCTTGGAAAAAAGGAAAACCTTTTTGCTAAATTTCAATGTCTTAACAGGAGCATTTTTGTTGTTGTTAGTCTTAATAAAGTTGTTTTGAGATAATTTAGCAACTTTTTGAAAATGTGTCGTGGGGTACCCTTCATATATGTTACCTTCGAAATCTAAATGAATAAACCATGTCTGGATTTTCTATGGCGATTTATGTTATCAAATTTATCAATCGCAGGAATTCGAGAAAGTAGTGCGAGCACGTGAAGGCGTAGGGATTTGCAGTGAGCTTGACCGGATGCTGATAACTTTGGCGGAAAGGCAAGACAATGTGGAAAATAATACCGTTCCCGAATCATCGCTTTATAAACCGGAAACCTCCGCTTCTCGAATTGAAGATACTACGTCACATACAACGTCAACTATGGAGGACAATCGATTAACAATAGACGATTATGTAGAACCATCAATTATGAAGGGCAAACAATTGACAACGCAAGATGGTGTTAAGCCATCATTGAACAGAATTCGAGATGGAGGAATTGGGAAACCTAGAACTGATGACAACAAGAAGTCTTCATCAAGAACAACTATTAAAAAGCCTCTAGTTAATACAACAGAACGCCCTTTTACCAGAAGCAGAATGGCAAAGCATGTCGAAAAAATGGAAATGATGGAAAATGCATTAATGCTCAAAAGGGTCAAAATGTGCATAAAAACAAGCAAGTAAAATAAATATATTTTCTCTTGTCAAGCACATCGACCGCAATTAACTTCTTACTAAATTGATCTTGTATCTTGGTGTGTGAAAAAGGCGTTCAAAATGGTCAAACCTCAAAGAATCAATAGAATAACTAATGGACTGTAAAACATCTATATAAAGTACAACTATAATAGCAATTGAGCATCTTATTGATTCTTAAGTCTATTAACTGAGTCATCGTTTCTTAGGAATCAGCGTCAAAATGTTAAAAAATAAAAAAGCGTTTTAGTTTTGAAAATACGTATAAGCTTTAAATATTTTGAACCTTCTTTGAACGTTTTCAAACATTTCGAATTTTAGGACACAAGTTCAAAATGACACATTTGGGAGCTTATTTAGACGATGCCAGAGAAGCCCAGTATATGTCATTGGGAGAGTACAGGGATATCCATAGAATTATTCTGCGAAATATCTATTTTGCTGGGAAATCTCCCTTGCTTGCATTCCCATGGTTCAGAACGTATAAGAAAATTTATATTTAAACTCTGTCAAGGAATTATGTCCAAAAACTAAATGGAGCGAATCAATTTTAAAACATGGGAATATAACATTTTAATGAACTTTCAAAGGGGCATGAAGCATTGAAGATTATATTTTCACGTTAGCAACGTTTTTCTGGCATATGTTTTTGGGATTTTATTGCTGGCAAACAAAGATTTGGTTAGATATTTTCACTTCGAGGAATAATATGTCATCACTCTAAGCTGCACATGAATTCGTTTTATGCAAAAATGTACTGTTTAAGACAGCCTCTAAAACTTGTTTGTTGTGTGCTCCATATAGAAGTGTTTAACAATGTGAACACAGATAAAACTGGTTTCGAAGCAATTCCTTCATTATATTCCTATGTTCCTAAAACAAACAGAATTAATGTATAATGTAAATAAAGTACTGTTATGATTATTGAATTGCATGTAAACACTACACTTAAATTACATAATATCTGCCGCTAATTTTTTTATATTCATGTTTGACCGAACGATTACATTACAGTATTCAAAAGATATGTACTTTGGAAAATTTAGATTATTCAATACAAATATCATATACCAAAGACCACATATAACATCGACTTTTTAAATCGATGCAGTGTCATCAATTCTAGAAGCTGAAGCAGTGCAATTATGAATCACGAACGACAAACTGTCCAACTATGAACGTTTTGTCTTAGAATATTAAAAATAGCAAAAACAGTATATATTTATTTGACAAACTATTACATAACGTATGTAATTAAATGCGTTGCAACATGGTAAGTTAGTATTTTATATTTAATACCGTGAAACTCTTTAGTACGTTTCATAACATTTACACAAATTTAGATATTACTTATGTATAATATATCAAGAAAATTAGATACATAGAATAAAATCTAATAACGAAATAAATTCTATTTTGTGTGATTTATATCTAAAACATATGAATACATACTTAAACTATTTAAAAGTGTCAAATTTTGCTGGCAGTGTTTTACTGGCAAGATAAACTTGTCGTATTGGCAACAAAATATAATGTTTTACTTAAAGGGATAATATTTCATCGCTTTATTCTCTATTTAATTGCATACAATTGCCTATTTTGCATAAGCTCTCTCTTGCGATCTAGCAATTTGTGTAGACAAACATATACCTCTAGTGTCGTTCTATCTACAATTATGATGTATGCTTCTAAATAAGAATCACGATAAATCACATAACCTTGCTAAACGACATAGAATAGTAAAGTTGTTCTTGGTTAGTATAAAGATGGGTCAACATAGTTTTAGAACGGAGATATTAAAGGTGCACATACATGCAGGTAAGACAAATGCACGTTTGCTGTATAAAGATATATTTGATAACATATTACTATATTGACAGCTATTAAAACAAGTGAAGGGCTCCGTGCAACAATGTGTTAAGTCTGAAATTGACGTTTTGAGAAACAAGGCAATGCATCTTTTTAAGATAGTCATTTATATAACAATTGGCAAGTAGCCAAAGGATGAAATATGTATGATCGCACTGATATATTAGTATTATTCATAAAACATGGATCAGATGTCACTTGGCACTTTGCCATACATTTTGGCGAAACATGTTAAGTCGACTTAACACATTGTTGCACGGAGCCCTTCAAGTGTTGGTAAAGAATACTATTGAACTTGTTTACAATTCTTAAAATTGTACTTTGAAGAAAGGGGCAAAACTTTCCTATGCACCCAGATATAATCTGTATATAAACGAAAAACAGGCGTTTGCAACAGAATCATAATAAAATTGCAGAAAAATTACTATTGATTCTTATCTAAAGAAATACGTATATCATTGATATGAAAAAGGAAGAAACATATGAATACTTCCAATAAAGAATGATACATTTCATATCATAAACTACAAACCGTATTATAATATTAAGTCACAGTTCAGCTCAGGATACCGCACAACTTCATTTCAATACACTTAAAAATCAGTTAAAGTATGTTTTATTCAAGCGTCTTTAAAATGCAAGGTTTTGGCAAGGTGTCAGTTTTAAATAATTTATTTTTTGTTACACAAACTGATTTACTACATTGACTGGAATTTTAATCATACCCTACTTCCTTGTTATTGTACCACTGTACTTTATTTATAGTTTTTTATGTTTGCATCCCCAATGGAATATCAAGCGATGTGCGCGAATAAATATATTTTGATATCTTAGTTTATACTAACTGACTTTAACAAAACTATTAAAGTGTCAGGATAACTAGAATTGTAAATGGTTGTAGGTTTATGTGTTGGATAAATTCAAGCAACGAACATGAAGTGCATCTTTTTTATTTTGGTAGCAATTATATCACAAGTTGATGGACAGTCAACGTCAAATAAGAATGAATATTCAGAGGCTGAGGATAAAATTATGCTCCTGGAGCGTGTCGTTTTGGCTTTGGACTCAAGATTAGAATCATCGGAAAATGTGAATGATGAATTAAGAGTGCGATTAAATGCATATGATGGTAATTTATTTCCATGATTTGTAACTTGTAAATAGTCAAATATTTGTGATAATTGTTAACAGTTATAAGATATTTTCAAATACAATATAAAATAAATATATTCATATCTTCAAGACACTAACATTTGGCTCTTAATTGTTATTACAAGTTCAATGTTTATTCAGATTTGTAAATATGACTTACAATTTGGAAGTGGTGCTTGTATTTATAATTTTTGCCATTTGATAATTTACATATGGTGACTTTGATTTAACAAAAATGTTTCCTCCATATTCCTAGTTCTGGAAGAACGTTTGTCAGCATCAGATCAACAAATTGTTTCACTGGAAGGTATCTTAACATTAATATACTTGATTTATTTTAATGTTTACATATGTTTTTAATTGTTCTAAAATAATAATGATAAAAATAAAATAATGAGTTCTACTTACACAATATAAGCATGGTTAAAAAACATCATTTATTCGTGCAACGAAATAGCCTAGTAAAATAAAACACAAAAAGATATATTGAGCGCATTGCTATTTCATTTTTTTTTCTAGTTTGATATATTCCTTATATTGTATATGTATAATTCTTTAACACAACCTCAAGAAAATGGTACCTATTATTGTTCTCTTATATGAATTAAAAGTCTGAATAGTTATATGTTTTGTGGATTGTTATACACTTTTTATATATTTCAAATTTTCAAAGTTTGACATAAAGCTATAATATGTTAATATAGAGTGTTCTTCATGTCTATATTTTGATTCTCGGATTTTATATTTTATTAAGAACGTTTGAGTACAGCAGAGGAAGAAAATGCAGATTTACGAGAACAAGTCATCACATTGCAAGGTACGTACACTCGTTTAACCTATGACTGAGGACATGTATATCATACCAATACATATATATTCATCCATTGACTGAATCAACGCACAGTGAATTAGACTGAGTAAATATTTTGTAATATGTATGCCCACTGACATCACAATAATATGTTAACATTTTAAAATCCATTGATATGATACATATCATAAAAAACAGTCCAAATGTTTAGAATATTATTGTTAATTTATTTTGTTTTGATATTTGATATTGACACCTTTACTTTTAATGTTTAAGAGCTAGAGACTAGCATTTCATAAACAAATTAAGCAACAACTCAAAATTGCAAACTTTTCTCGAAACAACCCACACCCCACTTAGTAAAAGTTGTTTCTAAAAAAGATACTCAAGATTGCAAAATAAAAAAATGAATTATATGCCTAAAAAAGTGGTGGCCGTAGTGATATGCAAATTTTAACGAAGAAGAGTTTATTCAAAATATGAAACTTATTGGCTCAAATATGGTATTCAACACTTTTGGACTGTGACATCCATCACCGCACGTTGAAAGTTACAGACAAATAACCAAGTCATGTGCATATCCTTTGACTTAAAAATAATATGTTAACACTTTTGATTTTATTGATCAATATTTCACTTATGCTATTTCACAATGTTAGTAAAAGAATGTTCTTCTTAAGCGACATTCCCTGTTTCCCTAACCCTTTTACAAGTTTCTTTTTGCCTATGCATTAGTTCACCGTCAACTGTCTTATAAAAATAATGTCCAAGGACTGTGCCAATAGATACATATGTTAAAGGAAAAGGTAAACATTTCATGAACGGCCAATACAAATTGCATTGTATTTGCAATCAGCATATTTATGACCCATTGCTCTTTTACATATATGTTGACAATTTATGATGATCTTTTAGATACCAATGCTGAAATAGCCTTCACAGCTTACGCCCCGCCTGTTAGCATCCAGTACAACCACGCCGACAAGATTATCTTCCCCTACGTCATCCTTAACTTGGGTAGCCACTACAACACCTCCACCAGCACGTTTACCTGTCCCGTTGATGGTACATACCTTTTTGCTGTCAATTTCATATCAGCAAATACGGGATCGATGCAAGTGCACATCATGAAGGACATGTCTTATTTAGTCCGGGGAATCGCGAATGAGATCGAGGGCGGACTCAACACGGGGAGTGCCATGGTTATCATTGCATGCAGGGCACAAGAGCAGGTATGGGTGCGATCAAACGGTGACGGATACATGTTCGGTTAT
>LQRL01175160.1:0-17971 GCA_001703475.1 Hydroides elegans
TTTGAATTTCCAAAACAAGGGCATATACGAGATAGTCAATACCCATTCGAATCGGGGGGCGGTTGGGGCCTTTTCGTGTTTCACAAATACTTCCTTGTTGCATATTAGCTGCCTTGATTAGCTTTTCAATACACAGTATTTATATTTAACCGAGCAATCAAACATAAAATGTTTACAAATACGCTCGTTTTCTTACAAAATCAGTACCGATAAGCCATCGAAAGTCGGCCGTGGCCAAAGACAGTAGTTTTTTTAGGCCCTAACCCAAAAGGTTGGGGCCTATAGGTTTGGGGTGTCCGTCAGTCTGTCCGTCCGTCTGTCCGTCATACTTTTTTTGTACCGGCCAGAACTTCTGAACGGAAGGTCGTACAGACTCGGGAGTGCGCTTAAGCGAAAGGTATGGATGTGTAGATGTGCCTTTTAACCGTTTTGGTCAAAAACACCCGACCGAAAGTTGTCAAACTGGCCAAAATAGCCAAAAGTAGCGTTTTTTCAAGACTTGAGCTTGTACGGGCTAGAACTTTCGAACGGAAGGTTAGAGACTTGGTTATAGGCTCAAATGAAAGGTATTTGTCCGTAGATGTGCCTTTTGACCATTTCGGTAAAAAAAACACCCGACCGGAAGTTGTCAAATTGGCCAAAAGTAGCGGTTTTCATAGAAAATATATTAAAAATATACAAAAAAAACATACCCCTTCGAGTTTGGGGGCGGTTGGGGCCTGCTCGTGTTTCACAAATACTTCCTTGTTAAGTATGAGCTTGTACGAGCTAGAACCTTTGGTTATGTGCACAAACGAAATGGCTGCCTTTTGGGCACTTTTGGCCCAATTTCGCCAAACGAAGTTGGCCGAATTCGTCCAAAATGGCAAAAAGAAAAAAACAGCGGTTTATGAGAAATAAGCTTGTACGGGCTAGAACTTTTGAACGGAAGGGTACAGAGACTTGGTTATTATATAGGTTCAAATTGGGGGCGGTTGGTGCCTTTTCGTTATTCACAAATGCTTTCTTGTAAAAAAAATATATATAATTATCTGATTTCTTTACGTTTACGTAAATGAAATCATATATTATTTTCGTGCGGTTTTGAACAGCAACCTACTAATGGATTTTGTGGAACACTTTACTCTATCAATTAGACTTCCTACATAGCTAGAAGAGATATCAGCGCGTAAATCATGCTTTTGTGTTTATGCTCGTATAGTTAAACATATCAAATGTTATTTTGCATAATAAATTCAAGCATTTTAAATGAATCCATATTCCAAAGCGGGTCAGATTTTCCCTTAAACGCTTCCAGCACTGTACGACTATACCCGTCCCCTATTGGTTAAGACGACATCACATGACATAAACAGCATGCATTTATGCACCTTGCTCTTATGACGCAATACAGGCACTCTATTGACTGCAGCTGTCAATCACAAGACACACCCCCAGGGGCTGCCAATAGTTATGCACAGTGGGCGGGGCCTACGCTACCTACGGCAAGCGATGAGTCAATGCCTTTATTGAGGCGTGCTGCACTGACTATTTTTAGAGAAAAAAATCACTGCTTTAATGTTTGATCAATTCGAGCACTGTGAAGTAGATTTTTGAAGTTGTATAATAAATAGACAAAGGCGTGAAACAGTTATTCGATTTGCTTGATGGCAAATAACAATTTGGCCCTTTCATGAATATGAAAATTAGTAAACATGATATTATGATTTAATTAAAGATCTTTATTCCCAACACATTCCTAATTGGTAATGGTGCGAGTTTTGTATAACATTGCAGTAATGTTTCAAATGAAGCATTTTGAAAATAATTCTCTTGTGAACAAAAGAAAAGAAATCAGATTCTTATATTCTATGAATATATCTATCTAGTTTATGTTTTTTACATTTACAGTAATTATTACGTATATATCATTATGTTGGTTTATTTCTCAGGACGGTGTGCCAAACACTGCATGTGATATCGGTTGCGCTGTGGGCAGGTCTTCATTCGAACTTTGTCGCGATTTCCAAAAAGTTGTTGGAGTGGACTTCAGCAGTAATTTCATAGCTGCGTGCGATGAGTTGAAAAATCAGGGCTCCGTGCTCTACTCAATGACCACTGTGGGGTTCCTCGACCAGAAACTTGCTGCCGCCGTCGATCCTTCTTTGGTGACTATATAATTTTGATATAGACAGGGGTGCACCTTAACCCAAAATCGACGATCCCGCTTGCGCGACCGTCATCGAAAACGACACTCGCGCTGGCAAAGTGACATTCGCGCGTGATATTGATCTTAAACATGAATAACCTTAAATGCGAGCGCCGAAGGCGCGAGCGCAATTGTTTAGGTATTTAGAAATAAATGTATTTTGCGCAATGTGTATTTCCATCAAAATGACATTCGCACCAGCGCGAGTGTCGCCTTAAGCGACACTCGCGCGGACGAAACGACGGTCGCATATGCGACCGTGCGACCGCTAAGGTGCACCCCTGTATAGATAAGTATTCCGCGCTTTTGTCATCAAATTGTGAATTTAATTTATTCATATTGTGTATGATATTAGTGTTTGCATTTTCAATGTATCTAACATTCTTCATACAAATGAAAAGCAAAACAAAAGATTGCTTGCGAAAGGATACTATAAAGCAATCGCTATAATCTGACTATTAAGTTGAAAGATAAATTTGGTCTCATCAGAGGTCATATTATTCGCTGCTCTTTTTTAACAGGATAGGAGCCGTGCGTCGTTCCGTGTTGGAGACGCATGTTGCTTGCCGGCTGACATGGAAGGCTTCGGATGTGTTTTGGCGGCGAACCTCATCTGTCGTCTTCCTCGACCAGATATGTTCTTGTTGCGATGCGCTTCTCTGGTTGCTAAGGGAGGCATCCTCGTGATCACGTCGCCTTACACGTTTATGACCGAGTATACTGACAAGGTATGTAATGCGACACTACGCTAATAGTTATTGTTTGATCTTGTATCGGAGCATATAGACTCCGTATGTTCATGAGAATACTGACAAGATATTTGATAAAAACTATGCTTAAAAGAGTTGGCATGGGGGCATATTCACCTCCATACCAGATTTTCATGTGTATGATATGATATCTAGTATTAGTTAACATTCCGTTTGCATTCATGATCTATTATTTTTGATAATGGACTGTACACTAAGTCGGCTAAAGTTCTCGGTCAACTCCATTAATTTAAACGTTAAAACAGATGCCTTGGCTACGCCTCGGAACTGTACAGTAGTTAGATGAAGGATCTGGCTTCGTACTTTATCCTTAACATTTTTCATGTTTTCAGATTACAACACAATGCGTGAACTGCAATTTGATCTTTGCTTGATTTCAGGACAACATGATCGGAGGCTTCGTTCGCAACGGTCGTACCATCACTGGTTTCGATGGACTAAAGGGTTACCTGAGTCCGTGTTTTGACCTTATTGCCGAAGAACAAATGCCGTTTCTGATCCGTGAGACGGAGCGAAAACACCAATTCACTATCGCACATGCTACTGTATGGCGCAGGAAATAGATATTAGTATTAGAAGGAATTGCTACTTTCCTTTACAAAAATATATACATATTTAGATTGATATATGCTTATAAGTTATAAAAGGTTTTTTTATGTGAACTGAGCTATTTTGTTAGGTAAAATATTATTTATATGTATCATCATGACAATCATGTCATTTGATTTAATGTTCATTGCTAATAATAACAGGTTGGAAAGCGAGTTTTATATGAAATCTGCTATTTCGTTCTAAATAACTTCAGGTTACTAGGTTATATTTGCAGTATTACCGAATTGACGATATTCAAAATATTTTTTTTTTCTTGACAGTGCAATTCATGTCATTGTTATTATTATTGTTAATCAAAATATGTTGAAACGCTTTTTGTATTGTCTAGTAATATGCTTCGTTTCCCTTCTATGCACGATTGAATTCGTATTGATTTGACTATCTTTATACATCATTACATGTATAGTTTTTATCAGCAACTAGTTAGTTCTAAACATGTGATAAAAGGTTCGTTATATAATGTTTAAGTTTAACATGTAGGAAATAATGACGAAATATGTTGTTCAATAAAGTTGCAAAAAATCTGTTTTCTTCTTTCATTTCCTTCTATTCAATAATGCTTAATGGACCATTCATTCCTAGTCAAATGCCAGCCGTTCTATAAATATTTAAATTTTCATTTTTTTTTTCGATTCCTTATCAATAGGACATCTTAGTCCTGAAACAAATTAGTAATATACTATTGTAATATAATAATTCATCTCAAGATGGCTACAAAATAATCACTTGATTACACCGCATCTTTTGCACTTCTCAGATATACACTGCTTACTATTACAGCAAGTTATACAATGCTGTTATAGATTAGATAATAAACGTAACAAATGCGTCTCATAAGTGTTCATGCTTATATTGCTTGTGAACTTGGCGAACGCATGCTACAGAAGAAATATTAGATGACCATAGGTATTAGTTACGTAAATTAGGGTTAAATTCTTGCATTGTTCTTGAAACAGGACGTTTTGCTAGAAAGAGGTGAACGAAACCATATACATGTACATTAGAATGTCTTCTAAATTTGATGATAAAATAGCATATGTTATAAATCATTTCGACAAACAATGTACGTTTCGCGGTAATGTTATAGTTACGTAGTGTTTATTTTAAACGGGAACGACGAAATAATAATTTGATGGTCTTTGCTAGTTTTCTAATGAAGACAGAATATTGCTCTTGCTTTTTAAATACCAGAGTGTTATTATATGGGTTTGTCTGCATCGTTTCATGCGTGGTGCTACGTGTGCTTTATAAAAATGGCAAAGGTTACGGAAAATTTAGCAATGTTTTTGTAGACAAAATTCTTTAAGTGTGCATTGCTTGGCTTGCAAAAAATAGCTACGTATGCAAATTTCACAGAGTTGTGAAATATCCACTGTTGGATTATCTGTTTGATGAGTTTCCAAGCAAGTAGGCAGTCAGTGGCTAGATGACTCATTAGTCTTTTTCAATGCGTTGTAACATGCAGCAAGATGATCTCATGCAGCGACTGAGTTGTTGTTAATGAGAAAGACTTATAAAGGCATGCATTATAGTGCTAGGACCTCTATTCCAACGATAAATAAAAATTCTACCTTTACTAAAAGTACAGATTATACTGGCATTTTAAAGGCTGATCAGCTTGTATATCATATTAGATTTAAAATGTTTAAAATAGCAAAATACTCTTAAAATGCTGGGATATCATTCAACAATTCATTAATCTGGTAGTGTTGGTGCCCTTGGCCTGGTTGTTGTATTTTACAAGGCATTTTATCGTTTTTTCATTAGCGTTATTTCTTTTCAATCCAATAAGTAAAGAATTTACTATTTCTTTCCACTTTATTTCTTCAATATAAAGCAACGACATAAAAATAGCTGTCAACATACATAATAAAACAAGATGTACTTAACTCACAATTAATAATCGTCAAAATCCTCTTAATCATTCTAATCCTACAAAATCGTGTTCTTGCCAATTGCATATCTTAAAACAGAAATATACACTAACCAAAAAGATTTGAATCTACAAACGACAAAACATGCATATAATTATTAATATATAAAATATCTATTAAACTTTTGAAAATCGAAAATAGAAATAAGAGAGAAAGATAAAGGCAAAATTGCTAAATGCAAAATTGGAACTGTTCCCAGAGATTCAAGAAAAACAATGATTTATAAACAAATATTTAAAATCAATATTATGCTAACAAAACTAAAACGTTTAACCATTTAAAAACGACTTTATTTGATATAAAACATTAACAACATGGCAATCACAAAATAGTACCGTATTTCAAAATATAATACCAAACAGGTTACTTATCCGATCATGAAAACATGCGGTGGAATATCCATTCTATACATTATATTTAAGTATTGTTTGTTTTCCAGTGTTACAACTTATTTGTAACCTTTCGGAAATTATGTCAGGTAAAATCGCCATATGCAGGCGAATACCAACTTCTGTTAAATATCTTTGGTTGAGTGTGTGCTGCAATCATACCAAAATATCTCGCCATGAGATTTTCTTGCGCACTAATAAATGCCTGAATCCCTTTTAAATGCAACATAATAATATTTCTATAACATTTTTCATCGGGACACGGGCCGATCCGCACTCTCTTTTGCTTCGGCACTAACAGTGTCCTTTGTTTCTGGTTTCGCTTTTTCTACATTTATTGCGTCCTTATTAACGGGTTCTGCAGCAATCGGTTCCGTTTCAGGATTAGCATCATTTGCAGGTTCTGTAGATTCTTGATTCAGCAAGCGCACTCTTTCGCGATACTCCATGATCATATTGTATTGCTGTAAATCAAAGCAAATGTCTCATTGAAAAGATTTATAAAACTGTTTATTTTCTCTAAACTAATATGAAGATATTCAAGACAATATAATGACCTCATTTGCATTAAGATGGCATTCATTCAGTGATTGATATGATGACCCATTTTTTTTTACAGCATTACGGGGGTATAGAGTCCATTAATTATACATTTCCTGAAATTTCCAAGAAGACAAGATAGAGAAAAAAATCAAGCTCCTCTTTGATATGACTATGTTACTAACCTGCACTGACTGAACGGCGGCCTTGCCCCTTAGTTTGCGCATGCGTTCTATGGCATCCTCTGGGGTCAAGGTATCATCAAGGGTCAGCAACAATGCCGCTGCCACTGTCAAGAACAATTATGTTACAATTTACTACTTGTTTATACTTAATCATAACCAGAAGCCCCAACTTTGATAGTTTATTATTATATGATAATGCACTTACCTAAACATGACCTGCCAAGCCCTCCGAAGCAGCTGAAATAATAAAATCACAATAAAGTCAAATTTGTCTAACGAAATACATCGATAAGGATCGGTATTTTTGAATTAATCATAAATTGTTTCATAATCTATTCGGTTATCATCATTTAATGATTTGAAATACATGTACTCAAGACATCTTTAACCTTTGTCTTTTTATATATGAATAGAATCTAAATGATTAATCTCGCGCTTTTAACTCATCAAAAAGAAATCTAGGTTACACATATATTTTGGTGTAAGATATACCAAACACAACAAACATAACTTTATTGCTGAAAAAAATAGATAAAACGTAATTTCGCCAAGTCTATAAATAGTGGTTTACATACTGCACTAGTGTCTTCCTATCTTGCTTGAGCGTCTCCTTGAGATCATCCACAATGACCTTCAGAGTATCCGTCGTAAAGGCGCCACCGTCAATACCCGGATGATGATGCACCTTGAGTCCCTCGAGTTTGTATTGGTCGAGAAGTGCGCTAGCGCGGTATTTGTTCAGCTCGCCGCGTGTCACTAGGACGAAGACGTCGCGAACGCCCTCGGCGGAGATGCGCCCTGCATATCATTGGACAAATGGTAGTGTTACTGTTATTATCATTTTTAAGATTTGGCGTGTGCTGTTCCTTAAGTGTCTGAGAGCTTGGCAAACGTTAATTCACCCCTCATCGCATATACGGCTTGGTTATAGGAAAAATGGGGAATGGATGGTTAGTTATGATTTGCTTTTCTCTATTATGTTTAAGAGTAAGAGCCCATAGATCTTCGGAATGCAAACACCTATACATTATGAAACCACGGTACAAAGAGGCATATGTAGACATTTTAAGTACTTACGGACATCTTTGTTGAGATCTCGCCAAGTGTCTTTGAACCTGCATCCTATGTATCAAAATACAAAGATAAACTTCAAACCAATACGGTAATAATGTAGTATTTTTATATTTGAACATCAAGATATCAACTATGATTAAATAAAGTAAATGCATAGGGGTTTAAATTGTATATGCATTCATATTGAATGTAATATGTGGCCCTGTTAACGTGTCTATATTTATTTCACGTATAATCATGGGTATTATGTTGACTTTGATAGACAAACCTGGTAATGAAGAAATCCCCAGAATAACGTCATCGCCAAAGCCATGACAATGTAAATCAAGCCTGAAAATAAGATAAGATTTAAGATTTCGATGTGAAGGTTAAACATAAGCATTATTCTGCAACATTATGAACTTATTTGTTCTGAAATACGCGATATACAAATCATTATGCACTCAAGATATGAAGAAATTGAATCTAACACGAGCAGCCCTCATCAGCCATTTAATCCAAAGGACTATACATGTATTTATTCATATTTTCGCTTCATTGGCACCTCTTCCGGTTTGACTAATTCGGTTATACCGGGTAACTATCCCAAGTATCATTGAACATGAACGATTCCAAATGGTCCCCAATTATCAAAGGGATAATTTTTGCCAAATTAAGATTTATACATATAATTATGTGATACATAAAACGAATTTCTTGTGTATGATTCTAAGTAAAGCATCCAAAGGTACATTAAACATACCATTAAACATGACATTTTACTATACATTTTATCCTAAAACCTTGACTCTTCGGTCAATCGTATAGGTATTTATCAGCCCACTAGACCTCTCAGATATCAGATTGCTTACACAGTGATATCCATAATCGAGACTTTTTTGTTCTTCTAGTAAACCAAATTACGCCTCATGATATCGAAGGGGCACATATATAGGTCCAGAGCACAATTTTAAGCCCAACATCGAGTTTCCAGACCGCTCCATTCTTGAGATATCGCATGTATGTAGTGAAAAAGACACATTTACGGGCCAAGACCTTCCATTTGAGCCTATAACCAAGTCTCTATAACCATCCGTTCAAAAGTTCTAGCCCGTACAAGCTCAAGTCTTGAAAAACCGCTATTTTTGGCTATTTTGGCCAATTTGACAACTTCCGGTCGGATGTTTTTGACCGATATGGTCCAAAGGCACATCTACGGACCAAGACCTTTCATTTGAGCCTATAACCAAGTCTCTATGATCTTCTGTTCAAAAGTTCTAGCCCGTACAAGCTCAAGCCTTGAAAAACCGCTATTTTTTGGCTATTTTGGCCAATTTGACAACTTCCGGTCGGGTGGTTTTGACCGAGATGGTCCAAAGGCACATCTACGGACCAAGACCTTTCATTTGAGCCTATAACCAAGTCTCTATGATCTTCTTTTCAAAAGTTCTAGCCCGTACAAGCTCAAGTCTTGAAAAACCGCTATTTTGGCTATTTTGGCAAATTCGACAACTTCCGGTCGGGTGTTTTTTGACCGAGATGGTAAAAAGGCACATCTACGGACCAAGACCTTTCATTTGAGCCTATAACTAAGTCTCTATGACCTTCCGTTCGAAAGTTCTAGCCCATTCATGAAGTCTTGAAAACCGCTATTTTTGGCTATTTTGGCCAATTTGATAACTTCCGGTCGGGTGGTTTTGACCGAGATAGTCAAAAGGCACATTTACGGACCAAGACCTTTCATTTGAGCCTATAACCAAGTCTCTATGATCTTCTGTTCAAAAGTTTTAGCCCGTACAAGCTCAAGTCTTGAAAAACCGCTATTTTTGGCTATTTTGGCCAATTCGACAACTTCCGGTCGGGTGTTTTTTGACCGAGATGGTAAAAAGGCACATCTACGGACCAAGACCTTTCATTTGAGCCTATAACTATGTCTCTATGACCTTCCGTTCAAAAGTTCTAGCCCGTTCACGAAGTCTTGAAAACCGCTATTTTTGGCTATTTTGGCCAATTTGATAACTTCCGGTCGGGTGTTTTTAACCGAGATGGTCAAAAGGCACATCTACGGACCAAGAACTTTCATTTGAGCTTATGACCAAGTCTCTATGATCTTCCGTTCAAAAGTTCTAGCCCGTACAAAAAAAATGACGGGCAGACAGACAGACAGACGGACACCCCAAACCTATAAAAGGGTTGGGGCCTAACAAAATCCGACGCAAATAATTATAAAATTGGTCGAACTGTTTATTTGGATATATATTGCAATCAAAAAGCCATATTTAAACTTTAAAACATAAGTTTGACAAAAAATAAACAAATCGTAAAATCAAAACATTGCGTCACGTGCCAAATTTCAGTCAGATAAGCCAGCTTCCATCTGGCCGACGTTTTTGCTGACTTGGCTTATCTGGCTGACAATAAAGAAACGCGTTTTTTTCTGACTTGGCTGACAATAAAGAAACACGACCAGTGTTTGGATTTCCATCTAATTGAGAATCGCATAAGCGCAAAGCGTCATCTGAAACGACACTCGCGCGACCAAAATGACGGTCGCATATGCGCCCGCTAAGATGCATCCCTACTGGTCCCTTTTGCAATATTTTATTTTATTTGTAACTTTGAATCGGACTCTGGGTCCATATATTTATACCATATCATGACAATTCAAATGCTACAACTATAATATACATTATACCAATTTCTCATCAATTTAGAATTTAACATAATATCACATTTGCACATCGAACTCAATGATACATTCTTTGATTGATACAACCTTATGTAAGTACTTCTTATATAATTTTGTATAATTAATAAATAAGGGAGTCCGACATTTCCTAAAAAATATTTATTCGCGGATATTTACATCAAAAAGGGGGGAGAAAGCTCTAAATTGCCTCTTGTATATGTATGCTTAGAGTAAATGTGCAATCTCAAGATCAAAGAATGTACTAAAGTATATTATTGTTTGTTTGATTTTATGGTTTATAAGTGATAACTGCTTGTAACCTTTCCAAAATAAATAAATTTCTAAATTTCAGAGGGTTTTTTTTCTAATATGTTATGCCAACTGTTCTCCCCCTTTTATTATATAAACATCCGCGAATATATAATTTTCGGGAAATGTCAAACTCCCTTCTGATCCTAAACTAATGTAGAGTCTTATATTTTCGCTCAAGTAAACTGTCAACTCAAGTTATAATATACATGCAAAATCAAACATTTTGATGCAACCCTGTGTTGAGTTCAATATCTAACAATTCACTTCAATATTGGACGAGTATATGATGTTGGCCCTTAATTCAATGAATCTAAACAAATACTACAAATAATCTTGTATTATCGCTCATGATAGTTTTAATATCGGGATAAAATACACATGTACAGAGAGCAATTTCATACCAATCTATAGCGAGTTCGGAAGTTTCAAATTCCTGATTTTCTTCGTCTGAGCTATCGAAAGTGTCGCGTTCCGTTGCCATTTCAAAACTTTTATAAAAACCAATGTTTTGAAAAACTTGCC
The DNA here is from genome assembly GCA_001703475.1 of Hydroides elegans. NCBI lineage: Eukaryota > Metazoa > Annelida > Polychaeta > Sabellida > Serpulidae > Hydroides > Hydroides elegans. The sequence goes on from LQRL01175160.1 coordinate 11,195, forward strand.
TGATTATTCAATTTTGATTGGTCTGTTCGGTGACTCATTTTTTTTTTTCAATTCAAATATTTTATTTAAACTTCAACTCAATACATTTACAATTATGTATATATTGTATAATAAGAAAGAATACATAACAATAAAAGAACAATAAAAAATATAAAACAAAAAAAAAAACAGCAATAAAAAATGCGTTACAAAAAGTAACTACCAATATACAATATAATCAAGATAAGAACATCTTAAAACCAAAACGCTAAAGTTTAAAGGGCAAGGTAAAAAAGATAATACTTTGGAGTACCCCCCTTTCTACACCGTAATACTTACAATAATAAAATATACATTAGTCAATATATTTACATTTAAAATTGACCAAAAACTAATAAAATTTAATAGAAATTGTAGACTAGACAATTGAATTATCATTAAAATAACTTAATATCGCATTTAATAATACTATTTTAATCGTTGTTTAAATAGTGAAAGACTTGAAGAGTCAGTGATGCTATTTGGTAAAGAACTCCAAAGACTTGTACCTTTGGATGATACACATAATGCTTTTATATTAGTGCGCTTATAAAAAAACTTGGAACTTTGTTTTAACATTTAATATTTGAGGAACCCAAGAAATTCTATCTATCAATACACCTAAAAATTTAGTAACCTGAACCTGTTCAATTGCTTCGCCATTAATTGTTAAAGAAGCACTCTTATTAATATTTTTTCCAAAAACAATAAAATTAGATTTTTTAACACATTTAAAGACAACTTATTAACATTAAGCCAAACATTTAATTTATCGAGTTCACTAATAATCTCTTTACATAGTACATGTAAATCATCACCTTTATTAAAAATGTTGGTATCGTCTGCAAATGAAATAAACTTAAGCAGCTTTAAAACATTCTCCGCTTTTTGCCCACAAACCAACCTTAACAGTGAATGGTTTAGGTGTTGATTCGGCTGTCCAGGTTTTTTGCCGAATGCGCCAAATAAACCACAGTTCCACAGGACTTTACTAACCGGGTTCGAACTTGCTCCCCTAAATCATTACCTCAATTATTCCATCACACATCCCATAGAAAGAACTTGATTGTATATGGCCAGCGCGCTTAACCTTTAGTATTTACTATACTATTTACATGCTATCCCCGTCAGACTGGCACTAGATAGGTTTTTCACTTAGGATTGGTTTCACTTAGTTGCCGATTTGGAATGTTATTATGCACCTGTCCTTTCTTGATGACTATGCCTCGGCATTTTTGGCTTGAACGACATCAATGCCCCTATTGTCAGCTTGTAGTACTTCTTGAGTATCCACCTGGCTCCTAGTAGACGGGCTGAATTCACTGTCATATCGTTCATGAATGCCTTCAGTTGTATCTGATGGATTCAATTTATTTTTGACCATTTGCACTCCTTCGTAGCGGTCTTTATCAAGATGGATATGGACGCAACGAATACAATAATTATTCCTTTTTTGAGTCGCCAGTTCATAGTGAAGTCGGTAACGGTGAATCTGACATTCAGTTGGTCAAAGTAGTTAATTATGTTGTGCAGGATTTTGAGTGACACGAGGTATTTTTGAAGGGATAGCTTCACTTGTTCATGTGGAACATGGCCATTTGCGTTGGCGAGGTCTCACTATATCATGCTGATGTTTTCTGGTCACTTCGTACTTCTACACCTTCGTACTTTTAACTTCATACTTTTTTGGTCAGTTCATACTTTTTGTGTTTTGTTCACTTCATACCAACATGGTCACTTCGTTCTTTCTTGGTCAGATCATACTTTTCATATTTTGTATAATTTTATCCAAAAAAATATACATACAAGATATTTTGAATATGGTTTTAATGTGGTTATTGATTTTTTTATTTAAAATAAATAAAATGAAATAAACGCTTTTCGATACTAGATATTACACTAGATAAGAATAATTGGGAGCGTTGTAGCTAACGATAAAAAATCATTTGATCATTGATTTATTTATTTGTGTTTTCTTTTCATGTTTATCCGAGATGCGATCAGGGGTTTTCGCGTTATTAATATTTATTTTAACAATGTAACATTATGCCTTTGAGCCGGACAAAGAAAGAAACACGATCGTTAAATCTGTAACACTTGTGGCATGTAGATCGCAATTGAGGGTGAAAGTTAGTTGATATGATTATTAACAATTTCTTTAATAATTTCGAAACCAATTAATTCCAAATGCTACTTATATTTTTATTATATTTATAATAAAATGTTACTGAAGACCTAACCAGTTCTATTATCTTATAATTTCACTGTAAATTCTACATTAGCAAGACCTAGAATGATCAAGGATATTCAACGTCAGAAGGTCAATATTAACCACAAGCTAAAATAAATAAAATCAGAACTTGATTCATAAGATAAGTGTATTATTATCACTTGTGTAATGTATGCTAGTTGTTAATGATTTATTCTAAAAAAAAGTAAGAAGTGTCTTATTCAACAAGTACGAACTGACCAAAAATAAAATGAACGAACAGACCGAAAAGGTACGAACTTGTAAAATACGAAGTTGAAAAAGTACAGATTGACCAGTTTCCATGCTGATATCGCCCTTTTTTGCCTTTGCGTCACAGAGGAGTTGGGTTATCATGCAGTTGTGTTCAATATATCCTGAGAATCCTTCCACTCCTCCTTTTTGGATTGAGATATCTATGTACCCGTTAATTGTCTTAAAGCAGATTAGTCGTTTCGCTAGCACAGAACATTGAACTTTCCCTCTACGTCTAGTATCGAGATTGTTCGGAATTTAGTTAGTGTATTGACTGCCTACTCTTTTGGCACCAAGCCACCTTCTGCCTTTGTCAAGGCGTCGGTTACAACTCATTTTTACAGGCTATAACGAGCTGTCCCCATAGTTTTTAAGGACTTTTGGGCACTTCTTGTAAAATAGTTATAGGGCCTCACTTGGCCTTGGTGCTGACTAAGCTGGTGCCTTTTGAACCACCTGCTGCACCTCTTTCCTGGTGATGTGCCTGCTGTCAAATTCCGTCGTTGGTGTTTTTGGGATTTCGAGTCGTACGTTGTCGTCAACGGGATTATTTCTCTCTCGGTCGTTGTGCTTTTTTTGTAGATAACTTCATTCTTTGGGCAGTCTAATACACCAGCCTTCCCCTTTCCTAACAGGTCTGATGTATATTTTAAAGGGTCTGATGGTAACGCCTCTCTTGCATTCCACATTCAAGTTCTGAACTCATCTATTGCTATTCTTTCTCAATTCAGAATCTCTCCATCGCCTTGATAGTGCTTTAAGCTCCATTTGTAGTTCAACCTTCTCGTAGTCTCTTCTGACTTTCACGCCTCCTGCCAGTGCGTTTTCTGAAATTTTCACTAAGACATCATTCATTCATTTTCCTTGCTGGATGGAAATTTTATTCTGGCATGCCTCTATTAATTCCCGTCGTCATTAGCGCGATGGCGCTATGATTTGCCTCCGTGGTTTGCTATTGCGGGTCGTACGTCGCTGCTGTTTTTCTAGACATTTGATCTTTGATTTGTGGATTTGGACTCCTTTTCTGTTCTTGAACATGCTTCTACACCTGCATATCCGATTGTGGTTAATCTCTCGTTCATCGGGTTATATATTCTGGTTTGTCGTTGTTATATCTGGCCATTGCAGCGACTCATCCTTCACCTTTTCGGGTCACTCTGGGGACATTTCTTCTTTAGCCGTTTTAGTAGCGAGATTGTATGGTGGGCTGCAGATCCAATTATGCTGTTTTTGGCCTATATTACTTCATCTAACAAATATTCCTACATTCCAACATGGTTTCTTAGTGCCCAGTCTCGATATATTTGTTTAAGCGGTTTTCGTCAGCAAACCGTGATTTTACTTTTGTATGGGTTTATTTTTTTCATGTGCAACATACACTTTTGAGTCGAAACTCGCGTTCGTCGTCATTATTATTTAATTGGCGCAAAACATAGCTGGTCTCCTCGGTCCTTCCAGTCTTGCCCCTGACGCTCGTAAATTATACCCCACGTCTTTTATTGAAAGCGCAAAAAGTAATGGCGAAAGCACACCTCACTCTTTTTGAGTTCTCATTTCAGGTTGATATTATCGGATCCTAAGTCACCTAGTGTCACTTTAGTTTTTCAATATTCTAGATAATTTTCCTCCATTTCCAATATTTCCTAGTACTTATTACAGGATCGCCCTATTCTCGTCTATATGTATTTTCAAGGAATTCTAGTACTGTTTGTCCCTTTCATTTGCCTTTGTTCTCCCGAAAAGGATTCGAATAGCCTATCAAGACATATTTTTACCTTGTGTATCAGGATTCCGATTCCATTTCGGGTGAAGGGTATCCTCTTCAACTAATCTTCTCCTCGCTCTCGCCAGTACCTTTCTCACTGTCGCATTCTGTCTCCGGTTTTCCTCGTTTAACTTGAGAATAATCCTTTCCTCTCTTTTTCTTCCTCCTTTCACTTCTTACTCTAAATACTTGACATATCGTCATCGCCTTCCAACATAGCATTTCCTAACACGAAAATTCAATATATGTCCTGACTGTCCTAGCTAGGAACTTGTATGAGTTTATGTATAAGCAAAAATGGGGCGTATTATATCCAACTTGCTAGTCAAACATATATTAGGACAGTTTATGAAGAATTAAAGCACATTATTAATGTTTTCTTTTATATAACAGCATGTTTATCACAAATATAGATAAATAGCAAAACGTTTTCGTGCGGACTTGTAATATGAGATTCCGAACACAATAAGCACATCAGATCAACTCCGGAAGAGAAATATGTCCTTAATGCATTTGCAATTATTTTTTTAGCGTGGGGTGGGATATATTGCCTGGCTGGGTATTGTTTTTGGGTTTTCGTGTAGCATAATAGCCATGCCGATCAGGCCAAAATTAAAGAATGTATGTATTTTAAGTGGCATCTTCAAAAAACAACGTCTTCCACTTTATTTCTTACACAGTGTTCATTTTAAATCAGGTTAACACAAGTTTAACCGGTTAGTGAATGCGTCGAAAAATAAACTGGATGGAAGGTGCTCATTTAGAGCACAACTATCAACAATCTTTTTCTCTTATACATGTGACTGTTTTTATATATATAGACTCTTTTCAATAAGCTATCCGTTATTTAAAAAAAAGGAAAATCCGATATAAAGTCAAATAATGTTATGTTTAATATTTTTACTTATCTGGAAAAGGTTTGTATACATAATAGGGTACATCGCTACTATAATTGTTCAAACCATTATCTAAGTGCGCAATAGTTTGAATTTGTTATGTATACATAATATGGTACATTGCTACTATTATAGTTTAAATACTTATCAAAGTGGGCTATAGTTTGAATTCAAACCAAATATATCATACCAAGATATAAACCTTAACTATTCAAAAGATAGTTATATAATTTGATGTACTGCATGCTTTGAGTATTGATTATGTGTCACATTGCTTTTATAGCGCGAGCTGCTCTTGCACAAATGCCTGTCCAGTTATTGATTGTATGACGTCAGTAACTACAGTGTTTTACAGTATGGCGATTAAAAAGGCCTTTCCTAGCAAGAGTTGGCTCTGTTTTTTAAAATAAATAATACATATATAATAAAGTAAATCGTTTTATAAACTACCTATGCTCCATGTCTGACATGTATTTTATATTATTATAAGTATTTAACGGTGTTTTTTGACCTATAATACATCAAAAAAGGGATCACGGGAAGGGTGGAGGAGTTTTCCCTAAAAAATCGAGTGATCGCAATGCCTGCATATTTTCGTAAACGAAAAGATTGCAGATATGAACATAAGTATCTTTGGGTATATTTGTGTGGGTTCAGATACATTCCCGAGACTGTCTCTGGTTTCAGATAACCGTTTGTTTGGAGACTGTATCTGTATCTAGAGACAAAAATCAGATAATCCATTTGTTTGGCAAGGCAGATAATTTTTATCTGACGTCCGCGCTTACTTGTATCTGTATCTGGATAATGCCCACCTTTGAAAACTCGACAAACGCTAAACTATTTTCTACAGCGTTTTGTAATAGTTAAAGCTGCAAACTCATACATTTAGTTATGATTATGGACTCCTCCAGTATAACCAAGTCTTCTGATGATAAAAATATGATTTTGGTAAAGCCGTTGGCCTATTTCTTTGTAAATTCCCAAATATCGCTCATTGTATTTATTTTGGATTTAGTTAAAACATTGCGATACAAATGCTTCTCATCAAGTCATTACTGGGATACTCAACATGTTTATTTTATTTTCTTTTAAATAGTATAATAGAGTAAATTGCTTCATAAGGCTTGGCAGCCCGATGGGAGACCGCATTTCGGATGGCAGGGCTGCCAGATCATACTTTTAAAAAAGTATTATACTTTTTTTTGGCCTGATACTTTTTTTTCCACAAAAACATACTTTTTTTTCGAGCTATACTTTTTTTATACTTTTTTTTCGTATTTTATTATTTTTTAGGGATTTTTTTTCTTGATTTTAAAAACATCTCTGCTTAAAAGTTGGAAAATTTTCGCGCGTCTTCGGCGCGAACTCTTTATATTTATTTCATGGCGTGAACTTAAACAATTCGAATATAATTGGCCGTGATTCGAGTCTCCCTTAATGTTACAGAACCTGCTGAAGGAGTCTGTCCAATGACGCATGCCTAAATTTGATAATTATTTAGCCCACAGCCAACCAATATGGCTAAGGGTTGTTGCTTTCCCACATTCGGTCTGTCTGTCCGGTAACATTTGAGATATACATGTTTGTCCGCA
>LQRL01175166.1:1472-26902 GCA_001703475.1 Hydroides elegans
AGATGAATAACCAAACTAGATGGGCTTGGGAATATGCCCAACAATGCGGAGGCCCTCTGCCCCGATGATGAGGAAAGAATGTGGGCTACCGGTCAAATGGGTGCCCATAGTCCCAAAGTGTTGCTCAGGGCCTTTAGGTTTCTAACATCAAAGTTAATGGGTATGTATTTTGTTGTTTAGTGGAAATTTTAGACAAAACCTGTATGATAAACCCAATTAATTATACTGATTTACCAAACAGGTTCTATCCAAATAACGCCCTCTTTATATCAATTTTTTACTTTCATAAATAATCATTATTATCTTCTTTTTCCTATGTATGCCTTAACTTTTTTAATTGTTGTATTTTGTACTTTATGTTTGAGCAAAATAAATAAAATAACAATTTTTGAAATTATAATATCTATATTATTTTTCTTTATTTATTTATTTTTAGGCTTCAGAGGAAGGGACGAGAACCGGAAAATGCGCTAGGGGAGATATCAATCCCGGTGAAGACCGGATTGGAAAATATATCGAATTTACCGAGCGAGCGACAAAAACCAGAACGGTTTAATTATATCCGTGCGACAATCAAAATGAGTAGATGTAAATTAGGGTGCCTGCCTCACCCAAAATAAATTAGGGTTCCTGCCTCACCCAAAATAGATAAGAGTTCCGGCCTCACCCAAAATAAATTGGGGGTTTATTGTTAAGTTTAAATTAAAAAGGATTGATTATGTTTAAAACAATGTGTCAATTGATTAAGTATATAATGTATTTCTTAAGTATATTTTAATGTAATTTATGAGTAAAGAAAAAAAGAATTGATATATTAAATAAACATGTTATGATATATTTATATGTATTATTTTACTAACAAAACTAACGAAAAAGTAATTGCGTAGTGTTGAAATTAATGTAAAGCCAATAGGGCAAAAATTAATAATTGCGGGATGATCTATATCCAACATCAGGAATACTCTAGATGTTCTTAATTATGTAAATGTTTATTTTTAAATTGATCAGTTTTGATGGGATAACTGAATGTTACATCTAAATCAATCAAATAACCTATGAGTATAACAATAAAGCCTATATTGTAAACAGAGGTTGAATGAGTAATTTAATGTTTTAAAAAGGTTAACTTGACTTGATAACATTGAAATTATGGTGTTTACTGATTTAAACTAAGTACTTCCATTCATACATTTTGAATAAAATGTACATATAATGAGAAAATAGAGTTTTAATCACTCGATTGAAAAACAATTTCATAAATTCTCAGTTCCCAGGTTGCCAGTTGAGCAGAAAAATTGATTACGTCACACTGGCTGACCTTTACGTCCAGGCTCGGCACATAAATACTAAGCTATATTGCCTCATTCACATTATAGCCATCATCATGCTTGCCCGCGAAGTAAATCAACGAATTATTCTTGCACTAAACATCCACCCTCGCCTGCTGTGCGAAGGGTGCAAAAGTTTTGTATCTGGAGGGTCCTGTGCCTGCAGCGGGGAAGATGTCGGCTCTGCGATGCAGTCTTCTGTCTTCTACCATATGCTACTCTTAGACGAACAGGGCAACAACATCATATAAAGGGCTGCCCGGAGTTCCAATCCACACGCCTTCGGAAAGCTTTGGCAGCCGTCGGTATGTGCGAGTGCTGGCGACAGGGACGGATTCCGGTTTGCAGCCAAAGATAGAAGCCCAAGAATGAAGAAAGAAGAGCAAGAAAGAAATCCAAGAAAGAAAGAAGTTCAAGAAAGACAGAAAGCCAAGAACGAAAACACAGAGCGAAGAAAGAAAATAGAGGGAGGTGGTGACGAAAATCAACAAAAAATATAAAACTACAAAAAAAAGTTGACCCTTTAGGGTCTAAAACATTGTGTATATTTCAACTTTTGCTTTATATGTTTGGTGAATGTGAATATTTGGTATGAATGTTTGCTTGTGCGAATGATGAAATATAATACTTTGAATGAATGATAAATTTATGACATGACAAAAAAAAAGTCAATATATCATAATTATATAACCTTATTGTCTCTTAAGAGCGCATCGATCTTTCGAGATTTCATGTTAAGAGTGCATATCAAGATCATTGATATTATTGGTTTTATCATTCCAAGTCCTTCAAGTAAAGATAAGTAATCATACTAAGTAATCACACTGCTGTGGTTCATTACATGGGGAATAAAAAGTTATTTTGTGAAATTATTATGGATTAACAAAGACAATTTATCGAAACAAACAATAATATATATTTTGGAGGTTATTTCTACTATTCTTTTGAAGGGTTAGATCCAAAGTGTAACCAAACATTCCTTTTACATAGTATTTTATATTATCGCTCACCATTCAGCAACCTCATTGATTTTTGACTAGGCAGGAGCCCTCCTTGATTTTTGACCAGGCAGGAACCCTCTTTGATTTTTTACTAGGCAGGAGCCCTCTTTGATTTTTGACCAGGCAGGAACCCTCTTTGATTTTTGACCAGGTAGGAACCCTCTTTTACATCTACTAATAAATTTGTAAATTGTATATACGGAAGTATTTAGTGATCTTATAGCAAGCATTTAGTGATGTTTTAGCCATGATGGCCGCTTAAAATTGATCTGGGTGTAGTTTTGTTCAGAATATGTTCTATATGTGTACTTTTTGAAATGGTTTGAATGAGTGCAACATCAAACGTTAGATCGAGTCCCATGTACAACGACAGGTTGCGATTTAGATAAAAAACTTAATTTATATAATACTTTTAATAAAGTCACATTTCCGGTATCTTCCATTTTAACAGCAGAATGAACATGCTGGAATTGCAATAAACATGTAACTGCCATATGAGATATTCAAAAGTCAACTGTTTATTTGTTGCAAGTTTAAAGCATGATTCGTATCAAAACTATCGATAAAAGCTAGAAAATAACTACCAGAATCGTTTTATACCATTGTACCATCGGCTTACATTACTAAGTTCTATATGAATTATTCAAAATAGAATGTTAAGCAATTATCGTGTAGAGCTACTTTTGGTATAAAACAAAGAGCTTTAACACTTACCACTCGAATGGTAAAAAATACTTGAACAGACGAATTGTTAGAAGGGCACCCCGCGAACTAACTTTTAAAAAGTGTTGATTCGAGCATAACATCACTTGAAACATCAAAATAAGCAATGATTAATAAAAGTTCGAAAACTATGTTTAACCAAAAGGTATTCCTATTTTTGTTGATAGATGACCTTATATCATCTATCTAGATAGCTGTATTCTTGGGAGGAACACATTTGATAAAAAATAGAATCGACATCGGCATGCCTAGCTATACATCCCTTAATGGAGATTCTTTGTATTTTAATTTCGCAAAGTTGTTTTGTTTCTTTCACAATCACATTAATCTATGCAACTGCATTAAATATATAACAGGATTTTCAGTGAAATATGTTTCTATTTATAAATCATTCAGAAGGAATATGTTGAAAATACATCATGAAGAAGCCGTACATATGGAAGTTATTGGCACGAAGATGGGCATTTCATATGCCCGAAGCCAAAAACTCCCATATGCACGGCTTCTAAATGTTGTATCTTTTGTTATAGTCCACCTAATTAATTTTCCCTTTAATAATCGTTTTCATAATATATTTTGCCCTTTTAGATTCGTTTTTTATAATTTTCTTTCGGAACTATTTTCAGAACGCGCAATAGCGTTAATCGTATTTTTATCACAACATCACCCATTGTTAACATCTATCAAATATGTCTCCAAACTTTATTTCAAAAACTTCCCTTGTTCCTTACAATATTATTCGTTTCAAAATATGAAATTTAATGACTGTGTTGATAAAAAAATCATTTCCTGCTGATTTCATAATGGAATTAGACGAATCCAATAAAAAAAATAACAAATTAGATTCACCAGTGCTCGATGCAGAAACAGACGACTTTTTGCTGAAAATAGATAAACGAATCATGGATGGAGAACATGTTGAAATACCAGTTTTATGCAAAAAGAAAAAACTAAATCCATCAAAATCAAACAAGAAGGCCGAGCGTTTTCGTTATATAATGTAGATCAAGGCTTAAATGAAAATACACGCAAAAGGCAGAACGCGACACGAGAAGATTATCAGACTTCATGAAATTCAGAGGCGAAGAACGAGATATCACACAAATCCCCCGGCCTGATATAAAAGAAATCAGGCCGAGAAGCCACTCGGACCTGATTTAGCAAACTTGCTTGCTTAACCAAAAACCAGAGGCTCTTTTCAGAGCCATCCAATATTACGTATATCTACTTCGCCTTGTTAAACGCACACATCATCACATGAGCGCTCAATAAAAATATAAACTCGGGCCCTTCATTTAAATTTCAAAATGAAATAGGGGGTATTATTTTATTATTAAAAAGGTTATTTATAATGATCCTATGTAGACTAGCTCTAGGCGCAACAATTATATATGCGTTGCTAAAATTATTAAAATGATGCTGGATAAAAATAATTAATCAAGAAAATTAATATATGCATCATTTACGCAAATATACCTTGAACATCGCATTATCACCCTAGCGGTTGCGTTTTGCACGGACTGCAACCGATAGACGAGGTACTGTGGAAGGCCGATATAGATTGCGTTACAATAATCAAGTCTACTCATGACAAGAGCATGAACTAAGATTTTTGCAACATGTGCGGATATGAATGGGCGAATATACTTTATCAATTTGAGATAATATAAGCACTTTTTCCGCACATCGTTGACTTGGTATTCAAGTGACAGCTAGAAGTCTATGAGTCGAGGACTCCAAAATTACATGCCACGGGAGTTCTCTTAGCCACGTAATTGCCTAGTTGCAACGAGTCTATATCCACCATATGTTCGTAATATCAACTTAAAACCACTAGGAACTCTGTTTTGTCTCTGTTCTTTAATTTATTTGCACCAGAATCGGCCTTTATTAGCTGTTTTAATATCGGCTTTTATTAGCTACTATAATGTTTGTCTGTTGCGTACTGTTGAAAGGAGAAAGCGAAAACAGTATCAATTGCAGTTAAAATCAGGATCAGGCAAATAAATAAGAGAACCATCTTGGTTTTCTGAGTAACTTCTTAACGGATGCTGAGTAAGTGTGATACATTTTACGAAACAAAAAGATAAACAAATTCATAAAATAAAATCATTTCCTTATTTTACAAATGAAATCGAAACAAAAAAATGATCTCGATGTAAAAGCATTCAATTTTTAATTAACATTAAATTCCCCCATTTCTTTACTTAGATTATTACTTATATATGTGTGTACTAATATAAACAACTACATATATGTGTGTACTAATATAAACAACTACATACTATGTTTTCTTTTTTTTTTCTTTTCAGGACACAAAGTTTTCGGAATGAAATTTTCGGAATAAGCAAATATTCCAGAGTCATTCTTTGATCCATAATTTCCTACATCAATTAAACAAACCTTGAATTAGCGTCGACACATGCCAATAAAACAATGTTGAAGCAGCCCTTATATTTACTATAGTATATAGATCATGTGTTATTTCGGCATATTATTCGTATATGTTTATCATATATAGCTCTAGAACAGTAAATAAATTAACATAAATCGTCCATTTCATTCGCTTTGCTTAACCACTCTTGTCTTCGATTTAGATGCTTTCATGTGTTTACGTTTCAATTATGACCATATCGCATCACATACTTCAGGAATAATGGTTGAAATAGATGCCCTGCTAACTCGGTAATGGCTTGCTAAGGAGCTGAACTACTCGCCTGTTGCAAGATATCTGTTTAAATTTGTGTTTCAAAAACCGAAAAAAAGGCAGCTAAAAGAAAACCATGCAATCTCCGTCGAGGAGATCTTGGACATAATTAAAGCCACAGAGGAGAAGATATCAAGCTCAAATCAAAGAACAGATGATTTATTTTTTCAATCATATGCACAGGAGATTTAACAATTCGACCAGCCAACCAAGTATATGATAAAGCAAAATATGGCAAAAAAAGTTTCATGGATGCATACAATGCCTAGTTAGGATAGAAGTGTAAATCACCATTTGAATCAAACATAAGATTACATATGTCAGGTTCCGACCCCATCAGGTCGACAACCGTTGCCTATGCCATCTATGACAACTCGTCAAGATATGCCTTGTGCGAATAAATTTGAAAGAGACATCCAGTTCAAAAATATGTAGGTAACATTGAATAACTTGTTTTAACCAAATAATTGATAAATCGAAAACTAAATCAGTCGTCATTGACATGACATGTAAATATGACCTTAAAATTATTTGATTTCTTTAAAAGTTTCACTAACAAATAACACGCCTTTACAAAAGGGTAGACGGTGTTGACGAGTGTATAGTCAAATGTTGAAACAAATCAAGCGAAAACCTATTTCGTCAACTGGAACTTCTATCCATGAACTTTAAAGTCGATTTTCTTAAGGCCTAAAAATGCACTTAACAATTTTATGTTGTATGTTATTCAACTATGGCGTCGTAAACATCATTCTTTGTCAATGTGCTCAATTCAAGGGCTTACATTACATCATGAACGCTCAAATTATAAAAAATAGTTAAAAATATTAATACAAATGTAATGTTTCAAGAAAAAAATGTATCCGTCTATCTAGTTTCGGTTTCTTTGTATCTAATGCAGTTTATGCGTATTATCTTCCATTTATTTATTTTAAACGTATCATTGACACAACATAATTAAATTTAAAACTGCATCATAAAAATATAGGAAGAATGCTATTAGCAAACTAGGACATTTAATGAGGGAGGCTATCCTTATAGTGGATGACAAAAACGAGTAAGCCAAATACATGAGGTGACAATAAAACATTTTTTATCTGTAATGAATACAAAAAATATCTATAATATCTAATAACGGTGCTACGATTTCAGATACATGGATGACAACAGCCTTCCCTGAGGCATGTTCGCAAGTCTTCATTCGGCGAAGACACTACTACTAAGTCATTGCTGGTAATTTGTTGTTCCATTTTTCAAATGGGTTATGAAAATAAATATCAAAATTAATTATAAACACAAACAAAATATTATGATTTTATCAATTATATGAATAACAAATGTATATTTTCCAGGCTGCAAAGATTAGTCAAAAGGCATCGATTCTCGGCACAAATGTGGAGCACGTCGACCCAGGCAGGGCTGCTGCAGCTGGGTATGCTTATGGCATAGTGGAGTATATAACCTTGATGAATGATGTTTTAGATATAATCTCATTTAACGATAAATATAAATTTAAATAAATATAATCTCATTGAAACAATTCAGGTATAGTATATATGAATTTATTAAGATAAAAAATAAATAACTAAAGAATGATATGTATGGATCATATCATAAGAAACTACGTGAAATACCGTTTATTCATTTAATCGGCAACAACGAGAGAGATTTTCACCAATACCCACATAACGACAGTCCACTGTATTAACGCAGCAGGAGAGGTGCTACCGAAGACATTCGCCACATTTGCTTAAAATATCTCGACACAGCTAGATCCCTCCCTCATATCCAAGACGTGGGATTTTGCCAGCTCAGAGGCTGACTATCTCAATGGGCATATGTTTTTCAATGGTTTAGGTAAGAAAAAATGATGTTCTAATTTATGATTTTAAAATATATTATTAATTGTACTATTTAAACATCATAAATATGTATCATTATCATTTAAAACTTTTAAAAGAAAATGTCATTCCTGCCAGGCCCCATTCAACACTAGCAGAAGAGTAAATTAAAATAGAAACATGACAAACCTTCATTACGAAGATATAAGGTATAGTACATTCATGCGTGAACCAATAGCCGAATGTTTGCCTGTAGTGCCCCCATCATATATCCCATCACCCGAAGCCAGGACAAAAAAAAACACAAAACAGGCCACAGAACAAAGATTCCATTAATGGAAGGAATAACGAAAACAAATTACGTCGAATTTCAGCCACTTACATCCCACCCACACCTACAAAATATGGTACGATGCTTCTCCAGAAAAGGTCAAAATATCGTCGTTCACATTATGCAATCAAAAGAATGTTATGATAAGTGACAATTAGGTTTCACATATAAAAAAACAGCAAATTTAAAGCTTGTTTCGCCTAAGTTTTAATTTAAACTAGGTTGAATCTACTCCACACTTAATGATTCACTATCCGGTTTCTATAAATGAAATCGCCTCTTGAGATGTTCTAAATAGTCAGGTCCAACAGCGAATGCTTTAGATGTACACAATGATTGTCATGAATATATTGCTACAGGTAAAGTTAACTCTAGCGTAGATTTTATACGAACTTAAAATATTTTTTTCTAAGCATAATAATGTTTGTGTGCATTCAGGTAAGCTCGTTTACTAATGAAAAGACTGTGTATTTTCAGGTAGAACAGAACAAGAGCAAGAATTCAGTCTCCGTGAAGAGGGCCTAGTATTGTTCCGTCAGGCCAGAGGAGCTTTGCTTACAAAGGCTCCACACTTAGAGTGCCACGACCACCTTCAGCGGGTTCTTGAGAAAAATACCATTCTACCATGGTAGGATAACCTTAATGCTCAGCTTTCTCAATTTCTTACGGTCTCGGACCACAGAGGGTTTGTGACCTCCAACGAAAACATGCCATGGAGTGAGTAGAGTTGTTAATCAACGCTTGAAACGGATGAGCACCGAATAAGTGCGTTTAAGAAGACACTGGGCATATATTGTATAGAAGCTGCGATAGATGAGGAGTTCCAGAAAGTGGACACCTTTATAATGAAGCAATACAACACCGATAAATTATAATAACGTGAGATTACGCTAAGAAAGAAAGCTAAGCCCGGGCAGCAATCTGGCTACCAGTCTGGTCGGAACAGATCACGTTCCCAATCAAGCTCACGCTTCATTCACAGCGAAAACAAGAGCACCCCAACTCAACTCGAGGACGTTGCGACCACAGAGCTAGTGGGTCATCCTACAGAGAACGTTCTACTAGAAGTTCAGACTACCGACGCCGCCAGCAACAATGAAACGTGCAAGGACGTATAAACCATGGTGGCCATCCCAGGCCAACGATGAGGTTACAGTGGTTCTTGCTTTCAAAGATAAAAAGAACCGATAATCAAAATGTAGATAGAGAACGATAAGAATAAAGGTGAGTATGCTGATAAAATAATTGTCAATTTATCGTGTTATAAGAATATAGCCTGAAACAACACCTTTGCCGCATACTGTGTAGAGCACAGTCTCGAGCAATATGGCCAACAGGCTGACCACCTAATAGACCACCTTCATGGACCACCTAATAGAGAAAGAGAAAGATCCCATGGTCCGGAACTGCTTTGAGAAAGAAGAAAAGGTTAAGCAACCACCTCGTAATAAATCATCAGTAGTGTGATTGAACAACCCGCTACCAACCAAGCTCGCTCCAGATCACGCTCGCGGTACATATCACCCAGGAGATACCTACCGCAACAGGGAACATCCCCGTACAGAGATTGTGGACGCGGAGAGAGAGGGAATCATCGCGGTTTCATTCGTGGCCCTTCCCGCGGAAGAAGAGGTAACTACCGCGGACTAAGATCTACAAACAACAATGGTGTTGCAATAGTCTACACCGGCGGAACCTTTGAGGCTACTAGCCAGCAGGAAGATGAAGCGGCTATGATTTTTGCCCCTAGAGACAGGCGCTATTAAGTATTGTATGTCTTTAAATTTGCACTCAACCAGCTGAAAAAGCTCAATTTAGTCACAAATCGTAACAGTATCTTATTGAAAAAATCATATTAATAAGTGATACTGAAGAATAAAACATTAATTGTTTTTATGGTGATAAAGTGATTTATTTTGAGGAGTGTACTATTTTTCTAAACATATATAAGTTTGCCCTCCAAGTAGTTTTTCATTTGTTCGTCTTTTTTTTTGTGACAGGAGAAATTTTCCACACTTGGTGAATGTATATAGAACATATTAAAGCTGTAATTTATTTATCGTAAAAAACGAAATTGAATAACATGTTAATTTGTATTATTTCATATCTTTTATTGATTTAATTATGGTAAAATATAAAATGATATGTATTTTTAGGGATTGCTTTATGACTCGTATCGAAAGAGGAAACCACAACTGCTTGTCTTGAAACATGTTTTCTCCAGCCTGTTGACCAAATTTTGCAGTTTGGGATTCTTGAATACTCGCGTAATGCATACAAGATGAGCACGGTAAAAGCAGGTTTTTTGACACGTCGGAATCCGGGAATTCGAGAATACTCAATGAGGTTAGCTTAGCCAAAGCGATGTGATAAAGGAGCATTTAGACAAACAGGTGAAAATTTATAAAACAAAATATATAACGAAACGTTTTTAGATAAACATATCTAATTTTACTTTACCTTATATCGCTCTTTGAACTTGCGAAAAAAATCAATATCTGAATCGCTTAGAACTAATTAAGTGCAAGACGATTCTGAGTTGGCAGAGGTCAAAATGGTTGAAAACAACATTGATACCTATGCACAGATGGTGACCAATGGAGCAAATAAAGAGCCTTGCGAAGAATGTGGTAGTGTCAATATCTGTAGGACTTGTTTCATGAGCGGGAGGTCTGAAAAGTGAACACCGTCTGGAATGTCGTATCTCCAACTTAAAGTTGAATAAAACTGTATTCAAGGCTGTGATCTACCTTTTTCAGGTGATATAAACAGCATAGAATAGTCGTCTAATAGTTTAATTTGTGAATTAATGTTGATTAAGATGTTTTTGATATTTCGTTAAACTGTTATAATAAAATATTTTGTTTAAGCGTTCATGATGTCGTCATTTAAATTATCGATTGAAAATTCATAATAAATATTTAGATCGTCATTACATAAAAGGAAAATACACGAATGAATTGCCTTTAGTCATCGGATTATGCTGGTTATATATATTTCGTTGTGACATAACACATTTTCAGAACGGACATTTTGAAAGGTTATTTTACATGAAATGCATATTCTATTTAAGACGGACCATGACATATTCCAAACCTATTTGCATAAAATTACGCATTTTGACAGCAAAGACAATATATTGTCCATATATAAAAATATATTTAGCATTTGGTTTATTTAACTATTTATCTGTATAGGAAAGTCAAAAGAATGACCAAAGAAGAATACAGGCATTCATTGGCATGTGTTCAACAAACCCAAGTCAAAGCGACGAGACCCGATGCCCAGCTTGTGTCAATCTTACACATCTTGTGTTTAAAATGAGCATAATCTGCAATACAATATACCTACTAGTGCCAACCAGTTTATTATTTTATTAATAAGATGGTACAAATCTTAACCAATTTTGTGTGACAATCATATCAAGATTTAGCATATATTCAAACCAGCCCTGTAGTTTAATGGATGCGAATTTCAGACTAACATATTATCCACTAGACCACAGCGCCTATATGCAAGCTATTGAATTAAATTTGCATCAAAAACATAAGCCGGTCTCTTAGCATAAGTCTCTTTCATTAATCACACTCTGCAACATTAACACCCGCTGAAAGTATGTTTAATTTGTATATGTTCGCAAGGAGTAGTAACATATATATCAAAGGGCTGGGGTGGTAGAGTCAAGAATCTAATTTTATAGATGAATCATTTCTAGGTGATGTTGTTTCAGCTGATAGAGCGTTTGACATAAAATAAGTATTGGAAAATGCAAGCTGAGTTGAAAATACCTGCATTTACGCAAGTGAAAAACTCAACTGTCGCCTTAAGAGATAGAAACAAATCTAAATATAGCCTATTCAAGACAGGTTAATTGGTATTGTCAAAATTAAATTCAATATATTCTAGAAAGTTAAGATTCAAGTAGATTTTTTTAATGTGCAAAGAAGATGATGTTTTAGTTATAAATAAGATTGTAACAATGTTTTGTGTATTGTAGAACCTTTTTAATCGAGTATACCGCCAAATTTAAAAAAAAAAGAATAAAAGAAAAAAAAAACAAACAAAATTATATGAGGAAATGTAGATAAATTATTTTCATTACATTCATTTTTTTTAAATATATTCGATTTTTTTTGTGTTTGCTTGACCAGATTGGCTGAGGCTCCGGGAAAAAATGTGAAGACTGCGAATATCTTGTTCCCAATGATCTTGCCGATCTCTTTCTCACTTCAACACTTAAAGCAGATATTGATCGCACTTTGTGCTCCCATACAACATCATATTCAAGGACTTCCGTGCAACCGCAATATAAATATCATTACTGACAGAGAATTCAAACAGAGGAACATGGTACAAACATGTTGTAAAAGAGGAATAGGAAGACCGGTTTGGATTAAAAAAAAAACATAAATCTGTGTATCAACAGATGACTTATATACACTTTTGAATGTTAGTCCAAACCGTTGCAAAATAAAGTGGTTTGCGAGGTTAAGTTGCATTTTAGGAGAAGGGCTAAAGAGGGACTACATGATTCGAAAATAGACTCGTTCGAATTTCGTACAGATGATGATGGTCCTGTTTATGCAACCATTCCATATAGCGAGAACAGTAAAATCAATCATTGGAAAGAGAGTCCGGTCGCAAAGAAAAGGAAAAGGAGCAGATAATGTATGAGACGGGGAATCCCGATACATGACCTGTTGCATCTCTGTTGCAATCCGTTTGTATTGTAAACTCTACCCAGAATATCCATATTGTTTAATGCATTGGACCAAACATTCAGTAATGAATTAACTAAACTGGTATAATTGAACGCTAATGAATCAATAGCACATTATAATCAAAGATGCAAATATCTCCCAAATATACACCAATGTGTCAGGCCTACTTCTGTTACAGTTTTGTCCAAAAATGGTCATGAAATAAATGGCATCATTGCTATGAGACGACATAAAAAATGAGTAAATTTCTGACCAAATATACAAAAGGGGAAACAAAAAAGCAGGTACCCATCCCTACAGTATCTGTTGCCCTTTAAACCAATGTTTTGTTGAAAAATCTATTTCAAGCTGAACAGCCTCGTTTTCTGCCTTGAACATCAAAGGAAGGCAGTCACAAAATAATTCAAAAAATGTATTTCCGTCATTCTATGGCATTTATTTAAAATTGCTTAATTTTCTGAAGAAATAAAGGTTAAACAGCATTTTTAACAAATATCTTAACTCGGCCTGATAGGTTCATGCATCATATATTTAGCACACAACGAACCAAAATGGAATGAAATGCCACTTTTGAAATAAACAAGCAAGTCATTTAGTCACTTCTTTTAATGTAAATTTATGTAAACTGTGATTTTGTGTATGTATTTGTCAAGTATGATACCATAATATACTCTTTGGCTATGCCCTGTTCTGGTTTAGCACATAAGTGACCTGATCAATATCATGATAATTCAATGTACATTCCGTATGTACCAATAAATAATGAATAAACAACCTCTTTTATGATAAAACAGTTATACTCTAATTATAATGAAAGGACATATAGACTTAACAAATGTGCCTGTAGTCTATGAAATTACATGTAAAGGATGCGGAAAATAATATGTAGGTCTGACAGGCAATTCACTTAGACAAAGGATGTATGCAAAGTTATAGGACATTAGCTGAAAAGACATCAAGTCAGTGTGCATGTTACGCAACACACAAATGAAAACCTTGCCGTCATGGCACTACGCACATCTTCAAACGAACGACAGATTAAGATTAAAAGACGTATTAATTAATAATTCAAAAACTAGATCACCCAATGAATTGAATCTGAAGAGCTTAAACTATGACTACAATAATAAAAGCTGAACCTATTAAAAAGGAAAACATGAAAATCTACAGGAGTGTATATTATGTAGCAAAACATTTGGCCCGTTTGAGATAAAACATGCACCAGTAGAGACGCTCTCTAGATACATATCCAGAAAGAAAACATGACTTAAACATCAACCAGTGTGCTATTAAAGTGGATCCAGACACAAATATAAGAAACAGAGCAGAGAAGACCCTGCAAAATATGTCCCCCGGCGAGGCATAAACAAGAACTGAAATCAAAAGAAGATCACAATAATCATAAAGATCACAAGGTCAAGAGAATTCCGCCTACGCGTATACAAGATGAACCCCTTTCACCGACTTCGGTTAAAATTAGAAGAGACGGTTACGAATATACAACAGTCCTTAAGAACTTTTCCATATTCGGGTTTGCTGTAAACAAAGATTTGATTCATGAACCTTAGATAACAAGCAGCAAGGCAGAATTTTGATTTATGTTACGCTGTGTAAAAGAAATCTATATGTAAAACATGCACATTTACTTTATATTTAATCAAACAAAACCTTAAAAAGTGTTTTTTTTTAACCTACAAATCTCATACTATGTATTTGTTTAATGTAAATCATTTAATAACTTGTTTTATATATATATAACTTAAACTGTGAATATAATATGTATCAAAAGTGCTCAAGCTAGACCAAGCCTTATAAATATATTCATATTCACGTTTCCAGGTCATAAACACTTCAAATACGATCAAAGTTTCGTTAGACTTCGTGAGTCCGTTTAACCACCAGCACTTTGCCACTTTGCCACATTGAAGAAGGGCGTTAGGACTACCTCGGAATTCCGCATGTCCTATTCCGAGGATTCACCAGGGCCCATTAAATAACGCGGAGGAAACATTGATAGAGAACAAAAGTCTGAAAGAAGAACCTTATGAGGTAAGAATTACAGTCGAAATCAACAATTATTATTCACTATGTATCTTATTGGTAGAGCACACGTCTGTCAATCTCAAGATCCGAGTTTAAAAGACTATTGTCATGCTCACAATCATTTAAATGGAATCAATCAAAATTTGTTATTCGAAAAAATAAACGTATTCGGTAAAAAAAATCATCAAAATAACTGTTTGGTTTTCGATTTTGTCGATAAAATGTCTTGATTTTCTGCATGTGCTTATAGAAACGGAGCCAAAGGAGACGAACCGAGGAGCAATGCACGTCACAAAAAGACGACATGAATGAAATGGCCAACAAAATAGAGCAACTACGGTGGCAGCTTGCAGAGGCCACCAGGTATTCATTTTTTTGCAAAAGTAGGCACTTTGGCAATATTTTTAGGATTTTCACTACAGGCAGGGTACTATAAATAAGTGCTGTGGACAATTATCAATAAATAGATTTGATTTTGAAAATGGGATTTCCTTTTCTAGAAAAATGAAATAGCCAATGACAATAAATGTCATATTATCGAATCATATTCATAGTCTGAAGTCTACTCGTTCTTAATTTTTTGATATAGTTTATTTCATGATATTGCGATACGCAAATAGGTTGATCGTTGAATAGTGAAACCTCATATATCACTAACAATAAACAATTGAAAAATATTTGAATGTTCATTGTTGAATGTGTTCAGTGGTACAAGTTTATTAATATTAAACGAGATAGTTGAAATTGTAACTTTTTTTAATTGCCTAGCGGTTGAACTGTGGTTTGATTGTTGAATCATGGAGATATAGTTTTAGAAATGTTCGAGCATCCGTCAACAATATATCAAATAAAAATGACGATTTGACGTACATGACAAAGTTACAATTATCATTAGAACCAAACGTAATAAAACGTTTATAAAAACAATCAATTGAGAAATATTTTGGAAAACACGACGTCCGCGCACAAAGGTGTAAGATCATGTGAGCTTAATCCTAACATAAAATGACTGACATATTCTTATCGAATTCAGAAAATATGACGTCGTCATTTTGTAAGAAAATAGGTTTAACAACATTAACATGATGTTTTCTCAAATTACATAAAGCAGGACTCTATTGACCTCATGACATGTGACCTCATAAAATAATGGGAAATGCTGAGGTTGTAAGGGGGTGGTGTTAGCTCGCGCGTTTGGTGGGTTAAAAGAACCCATCTTATTCCAAAACGGAAATTATGCACCCAAGATATAAAACACAAATCAAAATTGACCAAGCGCATGGTCAAAAAAACAAATATACCACACAAACAAATAGATTACATGAAGAAAATAACAGAGTCATTTCTATCAGGTAAGACATTGTTCATATAAGAACGCACATCAACAAGTCTAACAGCCAAGTCCTTGATAGCATACCATAAAATATGGACCCATTACGACGGGATTCAATAGAAACAAATGAAAGAGACAGTAAAAATTCCGCAGACTTATTGAGAGAAGATTTTAGAAAATAAAAACTAATAGAAAGGTTTAACGATGCCGAAAAAGTGTCATTCTCGAAAGAAAAACGATACTAATAATATGTAATTAGATAGATTACATACACTTAAATTGTTTCTTAAAAAAATGAATTCTTAAATTTCATATTTGATGTTCTATGATGATATATTATAATTAACTTATTTTATTTACATTTCAATTATCTATATCACATAATATATGTTTACTTGGTAACAATAGAATAAATAAACACAATGGGTTAACAATTCACACGTTTTCGCAACAATTTAAAAAATATAAAATAATATTACGTCACAGTTTAAGTTTCAGGGTAACCGAACTTAAACTAGTTCAGTAATACGATTTTATACTTGTGTATCAATAAACCCTGATAAAGGTCACTTAGCCCAATGTTGGTAAAGGAACAAAATAAATAAATTTAAAAAAAACACCAAATACAATTATTTGTTGTGTTATTATCAGACTTACATGTAATTAATAGAGACAACGTTCAACATATTCTTTGAAAAATTCACATTGGAAAAAATATTTGAATGCAAAGAAATTGAAACTCAAACCTCAACCAGTAACTGTATATTGTTTGTTATAAACCCTTGGTCATCCGCATATCGCCTAGTAATACGAAATATTAAAAGGAGAATTTCTCTTAAATGGACTGAAACGTGAAAACAATCTAAAGAAATAAAGAAAAGGTTCACACCAAAGCAAATTATGCAAAGGCATATTCGAAAAATCCATAAGGCGAACCCGAGGAGAAATGTTTGTCTAATTTGATACTCAACACTAACAGAAAAGTCAACTTACAAACACCAACGACAAGACATCATTACGAAGATTAATTATATACGTTCAAGCGCGAGCCAATGGCCGAATATTTGCGTTAAGTGCTTCCAGCGTATATTCCATCACCCGAAGATAGGTCAGATAGGCTCATATCAGATTTCTAATTGACCAACTAATACAATACCCGGAAAAAAACTCTACCTAACCTATGATATCGCATGCAAGTTCGAGTCGTACCTCAATGTTTGTATAATCGTTATATTGAACGTGTTATATTAAGACAATTTCTTTTTAAAACATCAAATAGAGACGGTTCCATTTTAGATAATTGTTTTAACACATATGGCCAAATAATTTACCTTACATAATACCCTTTTTCAAATCAAAACAAACCCCATATGAAATCATAACAATTATAATAGTTGAAATGATATTTTATTTTTGCGAACGTATCCAAATGGTCGTAGCCGATCCGTGATTTATGATTAACCGACCGGCGACCGTCAAGAAAATATAAACAAGTATTTCTCCATAATATAGCAATTTTCTGCTACTATTTGGAATCAGACCTATCTTACAAACAGCTATAATGATTAAATATTATATTTAATTGTCGTTATTAAGTCTTCTTCATTCTGTTACCTGTTTGATAAAAAAACTCCATCTATCTCCATTCATTTGCTTTTTTCAGATTGTTTTAAAAACATTCATTGATTTGAAATTAGATATTGATATATATTTATGATTCTATCACATTTCAATCGTCATATTACTTTGATATGTGCATAATATTCATGTCAAATCATGTGGAATGAAAACAAAACTACATTGTATTAATATTGTGCATTAACCCTCTAAAGCTTTCACGAATTCAGAGATCCTATATCTACCTCGATCGTAGCTAAACTGTGAAATGGCCCAATCCGCGATGGGTTCTTGATATCAGTTTACTCACTCAAAATGGCTCAGAGAGATGAAAGAATTAATACTAGTAATTATTTCAACAAGGCCATTCTAAGAAAGAATTACAACACCATTACAGATAATTCAGAGGCAGATAAGCAGTCTGAATCGCTCTCCCAGAATGAGAAAAGGGTTAGTAATACCATTATTCCTGACCCCTCTAAGATTAATCATAATTATAAAAAACATTGATACAATTAGAAAAAAATGTATGCATTCCACCACAGTAATTCAAAAGATATCTAGAATGCGAAACAACCATATCTTCCGAGACCAGTGAGTCTCATTTACGAGCTAGTAACAGGGGACCGAAAATGAAACAAACAAAATCAAACAATGATAATATCTGGAAGCTTAGCTAGTCTTCTCATAAGACATAAGCGATAAAACAATAAAGGAAATTCTATCAATGGTAACATTCGTACGACTCACTAAGATTCGTACATATCACAATCCAATAAGAAACGAACACGGAGCTCTACCGAGACGTCCGGTCAAACTAACGATAACATAATTTCAAATATTTAAGAAACCGGAGGTATAAAAATGCCCGAAATAAAAGTCAAAATACATAGTGATACTAACGAAAAAAATAACATTTTCTTTCAGGATAGCTAGACAAACCTATCTTCATCGATCTGCCAAAAGAGGCTGATATACTCTTTAATCGAGCTTGAACTTGTCGCTTGAACTTCTTTAATGAGACGTGAAGTTAAGTCCTAGTCCAATAACGATTCTGACAAGCCTCCTTTGTCTCCTTTGCGTAAGAGAAGAAAGATTCAAACTGCCAGTGGACGTATTGTTGGGCCAAAGGCAACTTAGAGTCCCAATGGAATATCGGTGACTGTCTTACCAGGGATTTTTTTAACATAAATTTCAGCGCCTAGTGTTACTGCTCACAATTAAAGCAAAGAGGATGTGTGTTGTGTTTGCAATATGCGACAACCTCCAAGATTCAATTTATCTACCTCTGTAATGTATGTTTAATAGGGACAGTGCTCTCATGATACTTGCAAGCATTGGATGTACTTGGCACCATTTTGCTCTAAGATTAATCATCGCCAAGCTCAAACTGGATATTTTGAATGTCTGTACCATTGTGAAGAGTAAAGTATTTGTTTTATGTATTAGAGATCAACTTGATATATATTATGTGCAATATCATTGATGCAATATCGAAGACATTATAAACTTGCATCAGAGCCTAGGCATGTGACCTTTTGTAAATTATTTTATGATTTTGTGCAACATCATTGATGACTAGAGACTTGCGTTAGAGCAGTTATGTAACCTATTATTCTCGGATGCATTACAATTAAAGAAAACACTTTAAAAGGACTTGCGTGACAACATTGGCTTGTAGTTAATAATAATTTGATACTAGCATAACAAATTGAATAATAAAAACACTAAATAAATAAAAACTTCCAAAAACTTATCAAATTAACATGAAAGTAAATTTGCATTAAACGTTGTATATAACTACATGTATTTGTATGTTAATTCAACTTAATTGAAATGTGAAATGTGTATTGAAACATAATTTATCTTGGCAATTTGCAATTGAGCTTATATGAATAATATGCCTTTTATAACATGTATGTATTTGATCATATTATATATTTTATGGCCGATATCTTCATACACTATATTATGAAATCATTTTAATATGCATCTATCATTGACAAACACCCATACAAAAAAGTTGTATTTTGATCAATAGAATATTTTTACAGGGAATCGTTTTGCCTTATTTCGTATGCATTTTTAGTGACTAACATATCAATACAGTTATACTTAAATCACACAAGGATAATGTAATACATTTTCATGCATCAAATATGCTTGATTAAACTCATTAAGTAAAGTACACTTTTATATGTCGGCTCAGATTATGGAAGATGAACGGAGAAAGGCGTCTCATGGAGGGCCTGTACATCACCACATGACAAAGAAGTGGTTTCATTGCAGCACCGGTGAGGTCATTTTTCACCACCTATATGCAACCAATTTACGGTGCACAGCAGCCGAAACCACAAACCCTGCACTCATCCAATATGCAAGCGGAAAGATTATTAGAACACAAATACTTTAACAACTACTCATGACACTATAATTAAGAGATAACAAATAAGAGACACTCCTGAACAATTCATTACGAAGATATAAGATGTTATACATTCATTCACGAGTCAAGGGATGTTTTCAAGCAGTGCCCCTAGCGTATATCCCATCATCCGAAGCCAGGCTATTCAACTCGGAAATGTCTATAACTAATATTTTTTTATAATTGATATTAAAGAGTTGAGCAGTGTTATTGTCGTAGACAGTGACGTGTTACAAGACGTGACAGGAATGACAGAGCCATTCAAAGGTAAACATATTTTAAATTTATATATACAAATATTATGTTGATGTTATTTTCGATGGTCATGTTTTATTATATTCATTTTTTTTCTCTCATACTTATCATATTATTGTTTATATCTAAGGATATCGACATCAACTGTGGCATCAATTTGAAAATACCCAAAGGTATGTAAGATTGACTGTAGTATAATGATGATAAAAATATAGTAATAAGATTTACAATTAATGACGAGGTAATTTATAGATAATTGAAACTTTTTTTTTCAAATTGTGTTTTAGAGGAATCATCTTGTTAGCCATTCGTGTGGTTCTTTGAATCGACAGACCTGCTACTAGATCTACTGATCGAGCATGCCCATCTGAATAATAACGAAATAGTATGAGGCGTCCCGTAAACAACTGGTGATGAAGGAAATTGATATTTCAGTGAAACAAATGCATAACAAAATGGCATATCTGAAAGACAATTTAAATTAAAGCAAAATAGTAACCGAAAACAGAAGAAAGGGACCTTGTAGGATAATTCTGTTTATCTTGCAAAAAATGACTTATTAAGTACACATAAGAATAATACCAACATATTGACAATATAATGAAGACCAATATCTCAACTTTCAATGTGAGAGGTTTGAGAGATAAATATAAACGAGTATAATCATCATACAAAGTGTCATTTTTAAGGGTAAAAGTTATATCATTACGATTTCTACCGTTTTTTATTTCATTTTATGATGATACGATTCGGTGTATTTTAAATAGTATTTTAATAAAAAAAAATGCAATATCATAATTCTAAATCAATAATAGAAGAAAAAGAAGTAAAAGGTAAGCAATCAAAACAATACGTCAAATACTCTGTATTATCTAGACAAACAATAAATGGTGTCTTGCATTATTGTCTGAATGTTATTTATGAAATTAATTGTTTGGACATAATGATATCGTTTTCTAACTAGAAAATGTTATGAAAATAAAAAAAATGCTTGAATGTAGTGTAGGACTATACATCAAGACCAAAAAGTATGGTAGACTATAATTTCCGCGTTTTAAGTCACAGAACACAGAGCGCCCATATAAAAATATAAATCACAATTTCACATTTATCCTATTAATTATACTTTTATTATGTAAAATGAGCCTGTTACAATGAAGTATTCGAATTGATGACGAATAAGTTCAAATAAAATAAAACGCGATTTCTTTTTCATCTGGTTCTGATGTTTTCGAGCTTGATAATTAAACTACTTCTCATGTTCTCTAATGATTATAACTAAGTATCATGATAAATTGATTACTTAAAATAGGGAATTAAAAGGCATTCATAAAAGCCTAATTATCTACATCTACCCTTCCTTAGGCTCAAGTTTTTCACCGTACTCCAGTGTACCCTCCAACTAACTCATCCGTCACACAGCTCTCTCGTCCATCACTGAAGCTACAGCCACAAACAAACTCCAACATCAAACCACCATTCGAGCTGCCAGAAGACCTCACAAGGACCAGAGACGGAAATCCACTGTGCCCTATCTGTTATGAAATATTCGACGATGTGAAAGCAGTGAAAAAGCAGCTGGCGACAAACAGCTCCCCAAGCGCCAATGAGATAAGACACGCAGTTTGTCCGAAATGTGGTGAACCAATGGGTACAGATCTGAAGACGATTTATCAGCACTGGCTAAACCACTTTCTGACAACGGTCAAGAGGGGGCGACCGCAGGGGGCGACAACAACACACCAGCAGTAGCAACTTGTTTTGCTAACCAAAAACCAAAGGCTCTTTTCAGAGCCACCCTTTATTACGTATGTCTACGAAATAGATTTCTTGTATGAATGTGTGTGAATGGCTTGAAAAAATGAATTCAAAACAAAGCGAAGTCCTACTTATATATTCGTCAATAATCATATATTAACATATATTTGCGGCTTTTAGAAATAAGAATCATACCGTCTGTTGATGGGCAGTTAAACATACAGGAATCCTTTAACCAAAACCAGAAAGCAAATGGTCAATTTGCACCATCCTCTGTCAGAGCATATGTTTGGCTTGAAAAATATTCGATTATGTCGCTTGAGTGAATGCTACATTTAATATATATGTCATTAAGATGGATACATGAAGAGGCGCAGAGGCTTATAGAATAGGATTGTAGAAGACTAAGCAAAATGAGCAATAGAAAGAAGATGTGTATTTGTTTATATCAATAATACATAAAACTTTATCAGATAACGCAACATATTCTCTCAAAATAACAATTAACTTATTGATTTAGGTAGCGTCGCATATAACGTGATTGTATCAGTATTTAAACAAGCCAAAACAATTATTTTATTTGAAAAAAATACCTTTATAGCATATAAAAGATCAATTAGCCAACAAGATATGTTTCTAAGATTTTAGGAATATCTAATGCTGGAAATACGTTAGCAGAACGTCAATCGGACAAGTAATCTGGTAAATATGACTACAGATTAACACAACAATTACCAAAGCTGTTATGTGATGACTGTAAGATTAAAAACACAATAAATCACACTATAATTAAAACGGTTATACATTCGATATGTGAAATGCAAATTTCGTCAAAATGGTTTTCTAATTAATTCGTCATAATAAACTCCTTTAAAGAATTATGAATTATAAAGGGATTAGCTTTATTATTACATGTTTTATGTGTTTTCAAAATCAAAGAATAAGCTATGTATCTTAAACATTTGATTTACCCCATTCATATCTTACGAGGTACATAACAACAAGACCGTCCTACCTCATGGACCGTTATTGATGTCAGTGACTGAAAACATCTACAATCTGATGAGCAATTATGACAAAAGTGGTATCAGCCACACGCCAGTGCTATGGATTTTGTGTGACCCACAGTAGAGTTGCCATGGCGTCATCATATATGTCTGCGATTATACGTCGAAGGTTCAAGGAATTCGAATGTGTACCCACAATTTCCATAACGACAAATTTAATACGGTGTTAAACATCAACTCTCATGATTATCAAGATAACTTGTCTAGCTGTAATTAGTTGAGTAGAGACAGTTAAAAACTTTGTATTTGCAGAAAAACATTGTTGCTATGTACTGGTGTCCCGGATAAATTATAGTTATTGTACCGGATAATTAGTTCATTGTACCGGATAAACAATAATGCGGCCACAAATTATTGAATAATAAATCTGTAAAGAATAAATGACGAAAGCAAAAAAATATATCGTATCAAATGATTTTGTACATTAACACAACAATATAGTATTTATAAACTTCATATATCAATGTAATAACAATTGCAATTATAGCGCATCCTGATCGTCTTTAAAACAACCAAGAAACTACTATTCGCATGTTGCGAAGTGCGCTCTCAAATGCAGGATATGACGAAGACAGTGTTCATTCAGACGATGTTTTCCCAACAATATTGACTTCTATAGAAGATAAAAAGAATTTAGAGACGCGTTAACGTGAAATGACACACTGTTGAAAGTTTGTATGTCATTTGTTTGACTATTTTATTTCTATTTACTAAATGTTTAATTACGTAACCTTTATCGTAAAATATTGTTTTACAAAGTAGGCTGAATGCATATTTTTGTAATATGTTTACAAATAAAAAATGAAACTCATTTATGCATTTTGAATACAATGGATATGCGCCCATAGGGACAATGCTTTCAGAAAATTGTACATGGTTATACACCAATAACTTAATGTGTGTGTACCAAAAAAACTGTTTCTTCCAAACATATAAGATTCTTGTATATTTTGAAAATGTAATATATTTTTTTCTATAATATTTCTTGAATATTTTAATTTTATTTTAGCGAACCTACATCTCGTCACTTGGCGGGAGGACCGTGGCAAACAATATTCTAAGGAAACAGGAAAGCCCCAACTGTGGCAATATTACAGCTTGAAGGTACCGTGGATCGACAAAACAGCTCTCTTCCGCTTTAGGCTGTATCAGATAATAATAGCAGGGCTGTATCTGCAAATCTGAAAAAGTGCGGGAAATCCCGCACCTAACTCAGAAAACTGCGGGATTTTGGAATTTTTTGTGCGGGATTTTCAGTTTGACCCAAAAGGCTATATTTTCGATGGACATATTTTTGTCCTCTCTTATTGAAAGTGGCACCATGACAGGGTAACTAGTCTCCAGTCATATTAGAATGATATCCTTTTTCGAAACTGGTCTAAACAAAACTTGTACTTTATAACAAACCATGAAAAAGTTATTCAATATCCGAGCGCCGAAGGTGCGCGCAATTTTCTAAACAAAAAGTATCTTATTATATGCGAGCGCCGTAGGCGCGAGCGAAAATTTTCAGGGGATTCGGTTAAAAAAAAAAATCCATGCGAAACGGACGAATAGACCGACATATATGGATACAGATCGACGGGACTAAACAGGCCCTGTAAAATCGGCTGGTCTTAAAAGTACAGGTGAGTCGCTTTTAACATGCTTGCCTTTATGCAGTGGGCGAACTCCCGAACTCAAAGAGAGCTCATAAAGGTGCATGTTATAATCAATTTTTTTTTCAGTCGATTTCAATCTAGAAAATGACATATTTTTGAAATGAAAAATAACACATTTCTTTCTTGAAATCCCGCACTAGATTTGAAAAAGTGCGGGATACTTTTTAAAAGTTCGGGATAAATCCCGCACCTTTTTCCGAAAACTGCGGGATTTTTTCTCAAACTGCGGGAATCCCGCAATCCCGCAGGGGTAGATGCAGCCCTGTAATAGGTCTGTTAAAACAATTATTACTTTATTTTGCTAAATAATTCGCAAAATAAATATATTGATATTGCTAAAATGTGTTTTCTTCCGATAAAACCTTTGTTAAAAGTAATAAGTTAGGATTTTAAAAAATATTATATATTTTTTCAATGCGATGCATTACAAACGGACAGAATGACACTCGAAGTCCATAGGACCCACATATACATAAGGAAAAATCAAGTCTGAAATATTTAATTGATTATAAAATTTTACATTTATTAATTTATAATATTTATAATATTTATAATTTTTAAATTTATTTTAGGTGCTTGCACGCCCTTCAATGCAAACAAAATATATTTAAAAAATCCC
>LQRL01175167.1:0-17348 GCA_001703475.1 Hydroides elegans
CAGCCTTGCCTCCTTCTTCTCCAGACAGACCGCCCACGAAGACGATGTCGATGACGAACGAGGAAGTGATGATGATAGCATCACACACCTCCATGCGATGTCGACAAAACTCACGACCCATCGCAAGGGCTTTGATCATATCTCTGAAATCTACCTCCCTAGACCATCCTCTACCCATCCCATACCCAGCCTCTCCAACTTACCATCTACAACTCGCGTTATCCTCCACAGCAGTAACAGCACTAATACCACAGCCGCCTTCCCTCCTTCTTCTCCAGACAGGCCACCCACGAAGACGATGTCGATGACGAACGAGGAAGTGATGATGATCGCGTCGCACACTTCCATGCGATGTCGACAAAACTCACGACCCATCGCAAGGGCTTTGATCATATCTCTGAAATCTACCTCCCTAGACCATCCTCTACCCATCCCATGACACCCCACTCCTCCAACTTACCATCTACGACTCTTGTTATCCTCCATAGTAACAACAGAACCAGCACCACTGCAGCCTTGCCTCCTTCTTCTCCAGACAGACCGCCCACGAAGACGATGTCGATGACGAACGAGGAAGTGATGATGATCGCGTCGCACACTTCCATGCGATGTCGACAGAACTCACGACCCATCGCAAGAGCGTTGATAAAATCTCTGTTATCAACCTCTCTAGATTCTCCTCTACCGATCCCATGCCACCCATTCCCCTCTCACTTACCATCTACGACTCTCGTTATCCTCCATAGTAACAACAGAACCAGCACCACTGCAGCCTTGCCTCCTTCTTCTCCAGACAGGCCACCCACGAAGACGATGTCGATGACGAACGAGGAAGTGATGATGATAGCATCACACACCTCCATGCGATGGCGACAGAACTCACGGCCCATCGCAAGGGCTTTGATCATATCCCTGAACCAACCTCTCTCTATCCTCCTCTGCCCATCCCATACCTCCCTATCCCTCTCACTCACCATCAACGACTCGTGTTATCCTCCACAGCAATAGCAGCACCAGAACCACGGCCGCCTTCCCGCCTTCTTCTCCAGACAGGCCGCCCACGAAGACGATGTCGATGACGAACGAGGAAGTGATGATGATGGCGTCACACACTTCCATGCGATGCCGACAGAACTCACGGCCCATTGCTAGGGCTTTTATCATATCTCTGACATCAACCTATCTAGATCCTTCTCTACGCATCCAATACCTCCCTACCGCTCTCACTCACCATCTACAACTCGTGTTATCCTCCACAGCAATAGTAGCACTAGGACCACTGCCGCTTTCCCTCCTTCTTCACCAGACAGGCCGCCCACGAAGACGATGTCGATGACGAACGAGGAAGTGATGATGATGGCGTCGCACACTTCCATGCGATGTCGACAAAACTCGCGGCCCATGGCAAGGGCTTTGATCGTATCTCGCAATCAACCTCTCTAGATACTCCTCTACAAATCCCATGCCCTCCTACTTACCATCAACCACTCGCGTTATCCTCCACAACAGAAGAAGCACTAATACCACTGCCGCCTTCCCTCCTTCTTCTCCAGAGAGGCCACCCACGAAGACGATGTCGATGACGAACGAGGAAGTGATGATGATGGCGTCGCACACTTCCATGCGATGCCGGCAGAACTCGCGGCCCATCGCAAGGGCTTTGATTAAATCCTATTGACAAAAAATGAAAACATGCTAATAGCGTAGATATTTTCAACATAAAGATAATTCATATTTTAAGGTGGCTAGATAAATCGTTGACATTACATACTTTATTTACAAACCGCGACGTAACATGACTGCAAGACATTTTTTTACGTTAAATGAATATCGCAAATAGTTGCACATTATATTTGGAAAACGCCATTCCGTATCACAACATTCATGATAAGATCGGATTAATCTTATGTGGCTTATCTTTTGAACATGCACACAAGCAAAAAACCTTAAAACTAAGTTTACAGATACATAGCACTGTTTCAGCCATGATAACACAGTTGTGTATCATGTGAACCATCTTACCTCAAGAACGAGAAAGCCCAGTACTGCGATGCTAACCAGATGCAAACTGACAGCCGTATCATGAAGTCTCTGTACTCGGGCCTCCGTCGCCTTCTCGTAACGGCGACCAATCGATTTCCGGTCGCTTCCGGAAGTAGCTTCTTCGTTGACCGATCGAGGATGCCGCTGTTCCGGTGGGTCGGGCTTTAATACATTGTCGTCGGTTAGTTGGTGATTGGTTTGTTTTGTACTTTCTGGGGGAGTAGAACTTCGGATATCTGGTAGTGCTGCTCTTCTGTGTTGAAGCGTATCTGAGTTGCTATTCTGTAGGGGCGGATTTGTGTTTATGTTATTTGATATTGTATGTAATGCATCCGAATGTTGATTTTTGTGAAACGAATCAGTATGAGCTGTTGGATTGTTATCTCGTAAATTTTCAGCTCCCGGATTCATTCTACTATCCCATTGCATTTTCTCAATGGTAGAAGCAATTGTCACATTGACACGAAAGTTCGATCTCCTAGAATCATGGTTAGTTGAGCTTGAATCGTGTTGACTTAGTTCTGCAGAAGAAGCCGTTGGATCAGAAATAGAAGAATGATAAACACCATCTTTCCGCGACTGAGTATTATGCGATATGTCCAATGTTTCTTGCATGTTGGTGTTAATACTTTGCATAGTGTGGTCGCCATTTTGAAGCATAGACGTAGCCTCAGCCCGAGTTTGAGCATTAGTCACATGATCATGAGTCACATGATCGGTCACGTGGCTTTGTTTACATGGAACCGGAAGTGAATGTAAAGAGTCGATTATGTCATCGAGATGCACGATGTCGCTTATGATTTCCGGGTGCAGCCGATGGATTTCGTCAATCAAGCGGGATATGTCGTTTTCACATAATACGTTCTTTTCTGAAAACGGTTGTTTTGAAACATAATTAATTGTTATAGTTTTTTACTTTTAATCTGATATGACTTTCTTAGTGTTGAAAGAAGAAATTTCGATAGCCCAATTATAGGATTCTCTTTCCAAAATAT
This sequence comes from Hydroides elegans, assembly GCA_001703475.1. Taxonomy (NCBI): domain Eukaryota; kingdom Metazoa; phylum Annelida; class Polychaeta; order Sabellida; family Serpulidae; genus Hydroides; species Hydroides elegans. The sequence goes on from LQRL01175167.1 coordinate 3,039, forward strand.
ATAATGTTCACCTCGGAAGGCTAACCTTTAAAATTCATGTCGAATGTAAACAATTTACGGTTCAAAATGCGGTTACTTAATATGCCGAAGAACATGTTGTTAGTATTTAATATTGTAATAATATTATTATGTCTGTGACAAAATTGGTTTTCACCTCTGTAATAGTGCAGATCCAGTAATATTTGAGCAATGACCACTCCTGCATCTAGGAGCACGAGTACACATAGAACCACCTGAGCAGGTTGAGACTGAAGGCATTTTGCAACTCGCTGTCGAATACTGAAATGAAATTAATGGTGTATTCGAAAAAAACATAAACGTTCTTTAACATTCTCAGGTTTTCATGACTTATCAAACTTAGTATGCTATTGTTTTTATTCTGTACCAGCTGAAAAACTAGCTGACTAGCAAAATAAGTAAAAATACATAAATATCAATATGAATACATTAAGTTAATATGACGATCGCTGGAAAGATCACCTGTACACTCACATTAAAGGTGTTTTTGGTTTCTTTGGTTATACAAATGTACTTAGAATCTCGTAGATTGAAGCCATTAAAGCTATACTCATCCCATATCATTATTTCCGAATTGAGTGTCCTTACGTTAGAGCAGGTTGTCTCTGCAGATCCCTCAGTTCCTCTTCCAGCACATCGGCGTCAACCGAGTCGTTCTCCAACTCAGTCACGAACTTCCGGTCTCGTAACCAGGACAACTCGGCATCGCGCTTCTCCATGGTAACGGCTGTAGAAATACATTAAAAGTAAATAAATGTGTTTCCCAGGTTGCATAAAACCTCACCATGACCTCACGCTGACTTAATATGAGTAAATGTTAGGTCAGCATTAGCTCATGATAAGGTTTTCTGTAACCGGGGATGTATATTGTCATTATATAAAAAAAATATCAACTGGTTCTAAAGATTTGAAGCTTGCCGGTTGGATTAATTTTACTCCCAATCGTCAAAACATCACATTAGATTTTTTAGACCTGCATGAATACTTGCTTAATATGGATTCGTCTTAACAAATAGAATGTCACATGGTCACCCCGCAATACATTTTTAGGCATAAAAAGTTAGCGATAATATCCATCCTTTAATTCTAATGGGAATCATATACTAAATAATTAACTAAACTAAGTCAATTTCAGGAAGCACAACTGTCAAAACATCCTCAAATAAAGCAGGTCTTAAAACTCATAAGAGAGAACATATTTTCATCACTCTAATCGTACAGCAGCTTTTAATTAAAAACGTTTACCGTGTTTATTTGACATACATTTCACGATTAACCCCGTCAAAATATGACCTGCTTCCCAACCTTTTTCCATCCGCAAAAGCACGAAAGCACTTTATGCTGACAGTTATTACATACCACAGGGGAACATGTCTCCACGAAAAAAAACCTGTACCACACCCGAATGACGTCAGTAGAAAACCATTTTATTATTTATATGTTATTTGTTTCCCTACTTTTCCTGGGCTTGTTTTTTTTCAAAGTCATCATTTAAGGGTCTGGAAAAACGGTCCTTTTTCTTGTTGAGCATCTGAGCCGCCGGTATAAGACAGAGCACTCGTCGGCTTGAGGGTCTAGTCACATGTTTTAGCTTAACAATCCGTGATCCGCAATGTATAAAAAATGGTAAAATCATAACCGCTCGTGAAACGAGTTTCCCATAAATGTTTGTTTATTTGAAATCACGCGTGTTGTAAGGGTAGAACCGCTCAACTTACGCATTTTAAGTAAACAGGCCCTAAGAGTTCCTCCTGAATGATACAGAGTAAAAACTCATAGTTTAAAGGAAGGCAATTAACGCTTCCAATGTGGCTAGTCCCGTTATTTCGGGGCGACGACTCACGAATCGCAATTAGTCACATGAGTGTTTTCTGATTGCTTATTGATTCGCTGGATTTCTGGTTTCCTGATTTGACAAATGGCAACCAGTGAACAGATTGCATTTAAGGCTATTCACTTTTAAATATTTAGAAAAGGGTCTAAATTTGAACCTGTGGTCCGTTTATATCCTGTGTCGCAACCTAGAATGCTAAATATAGACTCTATATATTTGTGTTCCAATCAGTTTCATTAATATCATAGACGTGGGCCCGCAAAGATTGTCCTAATTTCACGAAATATTTTTGGGTTCTGATTCACAACTTTCTTATTTATCAATGAAAATTGACTATACTTTTACACAATCAAGATGGATCATTTCACTATGAATTTCATTACATTTCAAACTCAAATGCTGATTAGAATTGCTCGATATTCGACTTCTAAAAATCGTACTCTTCGTACAGAGCGCCCGAAATTCTTGTCCTATTTCAAAAATAGTTGTTTTATAACATATATTTGATATTATGAGTAGCGAAAGAATGTGTAAATGATTCGTATTCGTGTTTTAAGTTATTGAAACGAAGATTGAACTTTGATTTGCAAAAGTAAATATGGCCATAGAAGGAACAATTATATAAAATATATGTATGCTTATATTTTCCATCGATGAACAAATAAATTATCATATACATAAAGTACCATATACATTATCAAGAAACAGTTCGCTGACTGATAACAACAATTGAATCTATCTTGATTACATATGGCCAATTAGAATAATCTAAATAAATTGACGCCTTTAATAACTCATTATTTAAACAATATGGTCATTTCTTCACATATAGTCAATATAATATGCGTTCCTATACAGAATGTACAATGTATAACAATAAAACGGGTCGCATAGCGCAAAATACTTTGCAGTGTCTGCTTTATATTTTTCTTTGTTTTATGTGGTTATAATTATATTTGCCATAGAAAGCGTTTACAAGCGATCAGTAGTCTTGCATAAACGGGCACAATAATTGATTATTAGAATTCTATGTGACACTTTATAACCTTAGACTATAAGGCGTTTATAGGAATTTGTCTTTTATTTGGTTTCAATATTGTGCATGTTGAAGCGATGTGCTCATTGTGATTTATGTTACTTATCAAACATTGTTAGACTAAATGTGGATAATATCATTTGAAAAAAAGATTATTGTTCATGTTTTATATTTAAATTTGCACACATTATTTTTAAATGAATGCGCCGTTTTGTTGAAGGCAATTTGTAAATACGTCGAATCAAAAAGATATCAATGTATACTGACCATAACTGCTTAAATTGGGTCAATATGGGTTGAATATTTATCAAATAAACCAATTAGGACAAGAATTTCGGGCGCTCTGTACGAAGAGTACGATTTTTAAAAGTCAAATATCGAGCAATTAAAACGAGCATTTCAGTTTGATATGTAATGCGATCCATAGCTAAATGATTCATCTAGATTGTGTAAAAGTATGGGTAAAAATTCATTTATAAATAAGAAAGTTATGAATTAAAACCAAAAAATATTTCAGGAAATTAGGACAATCTTTGCGGGCCCACTTCTACATGATATGTATATCAATAGAATTAAACAATTTAAAATTTGAGAGAATCATGGAAGGGATTTATATTATAGACAATCTTAAATAGATGAAAAGCGATTTTATCATAATGAATGATAGATTGATATTTTTTACAGGTACATTAATGGCTGGTTGGTTTATATAGAAATATGTATTTATGTGTTCGAAAATAATGTCGCCTTGTGCTTTTCGGAAGTGGAAGCTTCTGTTCTGGTTCTCAAATTAAAAAAAAAAAAACATTTGCATAACGTCACATCAAAAGGGACGTTTAATATAGAGCTGCATATTTTCTAAGGAATAGATGTAGATCAGTAAAAGATTGTCAATTTTCTATGGGTGTCCAGAAAGTTACTTCCACAGACAATTCAGTGCTATATTGGGTCTCCATGGTCCCTATTCCTAACATTATGCTCATTCTCACTTATACTATTAATGACCTCGCCTTAAGCCCGTGTGAGTGCTACGGTCAACCCACCCCTCCTAAATAGCATTGCTCTTAACAAACTCGAATACATGAGTCGGTAAGAAGCCATATGAAGGTATCAGTACATAAAGTTGTTGGATGGAATTGTGGCTCCAAATAAAACATTACCAACGTTTAAAACTGTCAACTTCGCTAAAATTGGCACTGGTGCTAAGCGACTAAGCTCCTATCAATATGGACTACTGTTTTTAACATATTTTTCTCATCAAACGGTGGATTTCAATATATTCCAGATGGGAAATTAAAAGAAAAAACCGTCTACGATTTCCCATACGAAATGTATTGAAATAAATAGTTTGTTCGGGAAAATTTTGCAATGTGGTCAATTCCATATGTGTACTGGCGTCCTTTAAAAAAAGAGTGCATCGCCCTCTAAAAAACGCATTGATAAATTGCGCACAAAAAGGGACTGGAAACACAGTATATGACTTCCTTCCGTTCGACTCCTAAGAAGTCATGCATTAGTCTGGAAATCTGCGCAAATGAGCCTTTTGCGTCACCACTGCGCTTATCGAACCCAATATCGTATGTACCAGATTAAAGATGAAAGAAGAATGGATGAATAGATAAGAGAAGAAGCCGTCATTTGCTAATAATGGGATGAGATATCTAATTGATCTTTTTATATGTAGTCATGTACATGTAGTAACCGGTTTTGTACGACTTTGATATCACGTTTGTATTGTGCAACAAAACATTTCCGATCATGTATTATGTCATTTTCATTATATTATACTATGTTTCAAATCTATCAATAATAATTTGGTACGCTTAACCAAAGCTGCCTAAACGACGGGTTAAAACCTTCATGTTTTATAAATATGTAGAGTCTATATAGAAGGGATAATAAGTTTTTGAATCATGATCAGTTTTTGGGTCACTAGCTTTTTTCAATAGAAAAAAACATGAAATAAACTTTTTTACGTAACAAATGAAACCATGAACGTACTTAAGTATTTATTTATTGTTTGTGTAAAAATTGTATATTAAATGCTATACCTATTACAAACAGCTAGTACCTCAAAACTGGTTGCGGTGACTCATTAAATGATTAGGCCGTCTATGCTCTTATCAGATGTCGATACTTCGCCGTCGTTAATCTGTAAAGCCATCGTAGAAAAGCCCTTTTTAATTTGTTTTCAATATGTATAACTAATTATCTATCTATCCATATATCTATCTATTTTTCTTTAATTCTCTATTTAGTCTTATATACTTTTTAAAAGTTTAACTCACCTTAGTTGCTAATTAATTCATCAGTCTTTTGCCTTCCATCGGGGGTATCGTCTGATGATTTATAATAAATTGCAGAAGATTCTTATCACAAATAGCATGCTTTTATTTCATAATTATGCCGGTGGCTGTGCTGTGCATGAATAACTCTTTACATTGCTTGATAAAATCTGGCGATTTATGCATTGTTTCATGATGTGTCTAGTCCCATAACGAAATTAGATTGATCCTTTTCTGTTTTTTTTGGTTAAATTTGTGTAATACTTTGTGCTCTCAAATAACCACACTTTAGTTGCTGCTATTGGGCTCACACATAATAAATCATATCTGAAATATCCACGAGAAACATTTCCATACATATCAAATATATTAATTTTATTATATCCATACTAATCACGATATATGTTTATGAATGCCACTCCTTTGACTTTTGCATGCATTTCGTCTTCATATGACTTACTCCCTTGAATCAAAAGACCATGCCTGTTGTCTTCAACGGAAATCATCAATGTGTTGACTCGCTAAGAGCTGCTGGTGTGACATAGGGCTAAAACGGGAGGGGATCAGAAAGTGTACCCTTAACCCAATCATGAATCAAGCGACCATGCGATTGAGAACGATTTGCCCCTTCCATTTATTGAAACATTTCTTGGATTTTCACTTGGTTTTCTTGGATGCAAATGTATAAGTAATTCGGGATTTTACATTTTGGCATTAACGTCAATTTGGCATCAATGAATTATGCCTTAACAATGTAGTTTCAATGTTTCGCTGGTAAATTTCTTTTGCAACTAACTGACAAAGTCGCGTATTTTATAGGTATTTTTTCATTTTTATTTGTATAAAGTTAGAAAATGCATGAAAAATTAAATTAAATGGGACCGCCAATGGTAAAAATTACCAGACAAAACCGGAAGAGTGCGTTTATATATAATTTGGTAAAATATATAAGAGGGAATATGAAAGCCGATCGTATTCGTTCTAATCACGTGCCGGTTTTGTTGTTTAATTAATAATGATGCCGCTCTCAACATTCATGAACAAAGAAATTGAATATATATATAATTGATTCATTATTTTCTTAATAGCCACAAAAGACACAAATTATTCAGTACCACATATTGTTTATGTTTATTCGTACCCTTGGATAACAACGTAATTTAATGTCTTCATTACATTAATAAGCCAACATATTTGAGAAAACTATAATCTAGTATGTATTCATATACTTAACAACATATGCCAAGGAACATAACCTCCCTTGTTTGAGGCTCTACTATAATCTGAATGTTTGTAGAAATGAATAGAGCATATATGCATGGGTGCTATATGAATAGGATATTATGCATTTTTAGTAAATAAATCCTGGACTGGAACATATATGAGTTGTGTATGAGCACGCGTACTTAAACGGTGTGTTTTATATTTTCAAATATCTTAAAATAAATCCCTTTTGATTGATTTTACCTGAAAACGGTATCCATTTATGATCACAACAAAAGACTGAAGGTGAAAGGTTCTTGAAATTGAGTACTGTATGGTGTCCAGAGATTTGATTTCAAAATTATAAAAACCAAAAAAAAAAAAAATAATATTTCCAATATTTAATGTAATATAATGCAGATATACTATATACAATTTGAAAAAAAAACTGTAAGTGACATATTTGGAATACATACGATTCATAATTTGCAAAAATAAACTACAAAAATATTGTTTGTGTCTATGAAGTCTAAGTTTGACCGATTAGTGATATTTCAAATGCTGTTCTGGATTATTCATGATTTTTGGTGAACAACATGACAATGTAGCGCAGAGCGTACCCCTACGGGATCTATAGATATAAAATAAATGCCGTTTCTTATATCTAAACACAAAATAGACTCTAACTGTTGCATTATTAAGGATTGTAATTGATGTTAAGTTAATGTAATTTTTACATTCACATTTTCAAAGAAAGTTAACCGTACCTCAAAATGAAAATTTATAAATATTTATCAATTTTTAATTTACTAGCATTTTCCAGTTTTACTCAGTCATGCGTAAAGTGTCACCAAACGTAACTTGGTCAAACTTTGATATTCGAGATTTTGAGTCGAGTCTAGCATGGATTGAGAAATACTGATTTAGCTTCTCCGATTTTTGGTTGTGGCTTTTCGTTCTCTGCGTTAGCGTCTTAAACAGATGTTCAACGATTTAAAATGATGGTTACGAAGAAACATGATGTCAGCTAAGTGACCACTTTGCGACCATCTTTATTTGACTCAAAGGTCACTTTACATGACTGTGCAGCACTGAACACTTTAAATTTAACTTAGTATATAACAAATGTATTGTTATCTTATCAATAAAAATAGATTCAGCTGTAATCTTTAAAACGTGCAATTCTGTTTCAAAAACAATATTCCCCAGAGGCTGTAAGCACTGCATTACCGAGTATAAATTAGAATCAAGTGGCTTAATATAGTTTGAGTAGGATCGGGGACATAAATTTAATTGTACCAGAGAAGGTCAGAAAGCTGCTAGCCCATTACTACAACAACTTCAAACTACGCTTCACCGTCGAAGAATTCACAACTGCCTGGCAGTTTTTAGAGATTGGAATAGTTACAGGTTGCACCATCTCTGTGATAATATTTACCGCGGCAGCAAATCTACCAGTGAAAGGGGCCGAGAAAAAGAGTAGAGGTCCTGTATTGGCATCTGAAAGCAAACAACCGCCAACTAGAGTGTTTATGGACGATATAACCATTACGGCAAAGAGTGATGTTGAAGGGCGGTGGATGCTGGAAGATCTGGAGAAGCTATTCACATGGGCTAAAATGAGATTCAAACCCACAAAGTCGTGAAATCTGGTGGTTAGACGAGGAAAACTCGAGAAAAAAGTCTTCCGAATGTCAATCAAGACAATCCCAACTATCCAGGAAAAAAACCATTTAAGTGCTTAGGCAAATGGTTCAACGAGAGTATGTGCGACACAGAAAGCATAACAAAGATGCGCTCGCAGACAAACGAATGGCTCAATTCAGTCGACAAAAGTGGGCTCCCTGGATCTTCAAGGCATGGTGCTACCAACATGGCATACTACCCCATCTAGCATGGCCGCTAGATCTACGAAGTACCGCTAAGCACAGTTGAAGCACTAGAGCGAACAATAAGTAGGTTCCTCAGAAGATGGCTAAATGTACCGCGGAGTCTGAGCAGCGTAGGGCTATATAGCACTGGCTCAAAACTTGAACTATCGTTAACGTCTCTCGTGGTAGAGTACAAAGTCGCCAAAGTGAGACGAGACAGTATGCTACGAGACAGTACCGACGAATATGTTAGCCGGGCAGGTATCAAGCTATGCTCCGGAAGAAAGTGGAAAGTAGAAGATGCTGTAAAATCAGCAGAAGAAAGGGTAGACTTAGCGACATAATCGGGACCGTAACGTACGGGTGGCTAGGGCTACGATGTGTTACCCGAAGCAGGTTTAGCACTGCGTCAGGTCAACGCCGACGCGAATTAGTCCAAGACGAAGTACGGCAAGGAGAGGAAGAGGCCCGCATGACCAAGGCAGTGGCCCAAACGAAACAAGGTAGCTGGTTCAGGTCGGAGTCGATTCGAGCAAAAAAGATACCATGGGACGAGCTCTGGAGAATGGAAACGAGAAGAATCCGTTTCGCTATAAGCTTCTGCCTACTCCAACCAATCTGTGTACATGGAAGATGAGTGATGACCCGTTGTGCAAACTATGTGGCAAAAGAGCAACATTGCAGCATATCCTATCATCCTGCTTGAGAGCCGTTAGCCGATGGAAGATACGCATGGAGGCATAACCAAGTGTTAGAAGTGCTAGCAATAGACCTAGACAAGGCTCGGAGCCAAGGGCGGAAAGGGTCCCCAGTTCATCAGTTTTGTCAGAGAAACAGAAGAAAAGCGCGGAAAGCACGTGAGGACCGCGTCATGATGCATCAAGTAATGACTGGCAAATGCGAGCGGACGTTAGCAGGCAACTCAGTTTCCCAAAGCATATAGATACCACGACCAGATATCATGTTATGGTCACAAACCGAAAAGACAGTACTACTGATCGAACTCACAGTACCACATGAAGATCGAATTGACGAAGCGTTTGAACGCAAGCGACTTACTTACCAAGACTTAGTCGAGCTTTGCCAAGCAAAAGGGTGGAAGGAATAGTGTTTTCCAGTCGAAGTAGGATGCCGCGGTTTCCCAGCACAGTCTGTGTGGAGAACTCTCGGGAGGCTCGGCATAACAGGCAAAGAAAGAAAGAATATCATAAAGGAGATGGGGTGACCGGGGTGCAAGCAGAAAAGGCATCCCTGTGGATATGGTGCAAAAGAAACGAGCACAAAAGCCCGCCGGTTCCAAGTGGGATCTGATCAACACCACTGGCCCACTTCTGGAGGCCGAAACGACCGTTGAAGGAAGAGAGATCCTGATGATGGGACAAGACGTCGTTTAAGGTAGATCAATGGGAATGGACACAGAACGGTCTTTTACCAAAGGTCGAAAACCACTACATCGCAGAACTGTTTTAATAAATGATTCTCAAGAAAAGGATGGTTCACTGTGTCAAACTATGCCGGCATATCATATCTAATAAGTTGCGTAAGACAACAGTGTCTGGTTTAGTGGAGAGCATAGTGTTGTATATGACGTAATAATATCAATTTTGGAGCTATATCGCGAGCTATAAACGCTTATTACAGGTCGTCAAAGTTTTGATATTTCAAAAGACTGGCATTTTTTTATTGATTTATTTATAACGATCAGGTTTGCAATTGGGGAGCCTGTCTTGAGATCGGTATTCGGAGATGATTTTAAGGTGGGGTTTATAAGGATGGAAAACATATATTGGCCGGACAACATTGCGCGTTTTTGAGCATTAATTAGCCATTCACAGTTGTCAGCAAATGATAAAGGAGACTATGCACCAATTCACCAATTTGTTGATGATGGTGTTTATCACAATTGGTGCTGTGACAAAGAATTATACTTTTTGGAATTTTGTTATAATATTCTGGTACAGTGATTTTGAACCACGACCATATTCTCATTTGACATAAAGTCGACTTGAACCATTGATCATAAACCTATAATGCATCTCATTCTCGAAAGTGTCCACAGTTATACCAATAAGCTTTACTTTAGGTTCAGCTCCTCGGTCTGCTTTGTGCTTCAATTAGCTGATAGTAATCCACAGAACAAGTCATACCTGAATGATTTTGTACAGTGGTAGATGTGTTTTGATGTGTTGTAAAATTTAAAATGATTTAATGGCAAGAATATAAGTTGTTGTATGGCATAAAAGAAGTCTTTTTCTAATGCATTTTTACATTTGTCTTTTAAACACATCAAATATCAATTATTTCTATAAAACAAACTATTAAATGAACCAAAAAGACAATTTTTAAAATTATATTTGAATGTTATTGATTAAAGTGAAATGTTCAAACAGTAGTATTCATAGAATATCGATAATTTGTTTCCTTAGTTTGAATATTTGATGAATATTTCAAGGTTTCAAGTGGATTTATGTTAAAATAAACGCTTTTTCAACAGTATTGTAGTGGTGTTACCTTCCTCCATCATAAAATTGTATTAAAGAAAATAAAATGTAATCGCTGAATTTGGATATCAATTTCCTCAAGTGTGATAAAGCTTACCATAATATTTTAACCCTAATTTTCACCCACTCCACTTTTAAGGGCGCTGCATTTTCTAAATTAAAACAATCTTTCACTTGTAGCGCTATTTAACACGTCACACATTACCTGACACGTGCTTAATTTATGACGTTACAAATTTTTGACGAATGAAAATATTGTGTCAAGCGATGTAGCAAAGTACTCATTTGGTACTCATTTATTTTGTTCATTTATTTGCATGAGCCTATAGTATTAGTCATGGTTGCAAAATATCATGTTGTATAACGGCAATGGGAAGCGTTTACTTTGGTATGTATTTTACATAAATATGACATGAGAAATTAATATGATTATATCTAAATATCAAAAGTAATTATTAAAAATATTTATTTTCTCTGAATAGTTTGTGAAATAGATGTAATAATGCCAATCTAAATTGATGCATTTGTCATTTAAATAACTAGTTCGTCCTTCACATTTAGCAATTTTATAGGACTATGCAAACGTAAAAAGGAATCATTTAAATAAAAATGTCAGCAAGATTTCTTTTTTGTGTGTTCCATTTGTCAATGTTTCATTAGCAATAGAAACATTAACTCAGTATGCTTCTATGCAATCTAAGAAGGCATCAGTAACATACCAATAATTTTGTATTTTTAAAATATAATTTCCGTATGATATAATGGATTTAATATTTGCTTATAAAGAGTAGAAATGTCGTGAAATGTATAAATATAAATTAAATTAAGGTTATCATAAAAAAATAGTGAATTATTTTTTTTCATTCACATAAATCAAATAAATATAGTTTATTTTGAGTACGGATAACTGGGGAACTTCAATGAATACTCGAATCTTTAGACAAAATTGGTATTAATGTTATCAATTCATTGTATATTTTCCCAAATAGTTCAATGATAAGAAGTCAGCACCCGTTAAAGTAATTTTAGTTTCATTTTGTAATTGTTCATTCTGATAATTTGAAGCTCCCATTAAAGAGTCTATGTATAAAATAATTGATAACACTTAGTTACCAATTGGCACCTCAAAAATTATACATGAAAGGCAAAGTGTGTTTTTATAGGATTCGGCCCTGCTCAACACGAATCCGGAGACCATTTTGTTCCATCACATCACAATTTTATGTAAATTGCATCTTTAACTTTGCCTTTATAAGATATATTTTGTCACAATAAACTCCGAATTGGTAAATATTTCAAATGCATTGATTATAAAAATGTTGTAATGAACCCTAGAAAAAATGTTTGACCACTATATTGCCTACAGATATAAATTTTATCTAAAAATACAAACTAAGATATTCTTACGCCCTGGCCACATTAGCTCCTTTTTTTGTTGTTGTTTTATCGGCAACTTACTTTTTTCTTATAGGTTCTTTATGGGACTTTAACATTTTACAAACAAGTTTGTTGCTTTTTATGGTCACACTGAACTTTTTTTTCAAAACTCACCAAACAAGCCATGTTTGGCATTTGAACTGATGGTAAATTCTTTGCAAAACTATAGGAAATTTAAAAAAAACTAACAAGTCACCTTTCCAAAAAAAAAGCAAGTAACCTTTTTAAAAGCAAGTTGCTGTTTTAAAAGCATGTGGCTCTTTTAACAGCAACATGCCTTTTCGAAACAGCTACTTACTTTTTTATATAACGCAACGTGTTATCTTCAAAGGTGGCTAGTTTTTTAAATGTATTCGTGTTGAGTTTTTCTTTAAAAGCGAGTGATATTTTCATCAGATACAATAGCCCTTTTCATATACATGTTTGGCCATTACCAGTAAAGTATTGAGATAATTTTTTATCATGTACCATGTAAAAGAGGTGTTAGGGAGTTCTACGATATATATAAACTATCAAAACATACTGACAAGCATATTCTTTTAGTTAAGAATGCTGTGAAATCTTATAAAAAACTAATTAACGTTAGGTTGGTCATTATGTTTTATTGTGAAAACATCTAAGTCCGAAAAAGCTCACAAAAAAGTTCAATGTGACAGGGTAAAAGCTTGAAAAATATTCGGCTGAAAAAGAAGGAGCTAATGTGGCCGAGGCGTTATAGCTTCTAGAACAGATGGGTACCCTAGGCAGGGTCATCAAAAATAAAACCGATGCCTAGAAACTGTAGTATTGACATGTAAATACAAAAATCTAAGCTCACAATCTTAAGGAACGCGCGGTTCGTTTAAGTCCATGCGAACTACATACCTTTGCGTATTGAATTATTATTTCCAATATAACGATCTTTACAAATGCATTTTTATACCTTATTTTGTATAAATGTTTAATAATGAATAGAACAAAGTCAAAATTCGCATTAATTTGACATTATATAGACCTGAACATTGGTATAACGATAGCTCGAACTTCCGGTTGCTTTTCTTGTGTAAAATCGAATAAGGTATGATATCTAGAAAAAAAATCTTTGAGATTTATATGTGACTCACTAATATTTTCTAAGTTGAAGATGTTATGTGATGTTAAAAGCCTCTTTGCTGGAAAAAAAATAAGAAAATTGAAAACAGAAAAGCTAAACTTTGAGTTTATATTGTAATTTAAAAAGTTATCATAAACAATAAAGTCAGAACTATAGAAATCCGTCAACAATGCCAAATATTCAAATCGATTTTTCAGAAATTGTCATTTTATTAGTGTAACACAACCATTTAAGCTACAATATTTCTTAAATGTTTTAAATGCGTTGAATCACGAGTTGCAAGGTCAGTTTAATCGCGATACTACCGGAAAATATTAATTGTGTAATTTTGCAAAGTAGCAAAGATTTCTACATGACAAATTGTTCGAGTTGTTTTTTTACAAAATAGACTTATCATTGATAGTTCCGTAGTTTTATATTGCAGTGCATTTTATATATAATCAACATTTATTTAAACGATATAGATTTTATTTCATTGATAACTGCAATTATAAGGGGTATGTATATGTGGTAGTCAATCTGTGAAAACCGCGTATGTTGACAATCGCTGAATTTTTCAGTCAATGTCAACATACGCTGGTTCACTCAGCGAATGTCAACAATGCCTAAAATTTCCAGGCATTGTCAACATACGCTGAAATTTGTGCCGAAAAATTACAAAGATTGACTGATATGAATTAAAAGGAACAAATCATGCTCGCGACTGATTTGCTATTCTGATTAAGTTTATATGCCTATAATAACGAATTCTTACCTTGTGCATTAAGTTCGGCCAAATTATAGGATTAATTAGGATGATTATGAAAGGCATTTTAATATATAAATCTGTGCGTTTGTCATTTCGATTGAACAATTGCAATTTGAGCCTTGTGATTCATAGAGTCAAATATGACTAAAACATGATATATGAGATCAGTATTTAATTGCAATTTAAATAAATGCATATCGAAATAGTGGGTCTCCGATTAATTAACAATGACTCATAGGATTAGTATTGAAAAATACTCAACCCAATGATATTAACGTTATGAA
>LQRL01175200.1:0-12053 GCA_001703475.1 Hydroides elegans
GAACGAAATCAATGTTAATTGCAATACACAAGGGTATATGGGTGTTTTTATTCCTGGTGTGGGACAATTCATAAACAAAAAATATTTTGCCCAAAATCCAACTCACAAAACTTGTGACCTAAACACCCCGATATATTTACAACTCATCCAATCGCTAAAAAATAACGAAATGATTTTAGGATTTTTTCTTGTAAAGATATACATTTTGACTAACTATAATTACCAGTCTAGATATATATTGTTATATTCCAGTTTTGCCAGTTGGCCTGCTCTTTTGCACGGTTGCAGATCGCGGTGTTCGCCCCAAGTCGGACATTTATGGAAATCGGGCAATCTGGGCATTTATGGAAAATGCATTTTGGATTTACCTGCGTGGGACCAACACCATTGAACATATGAATTTATATTGGGTTATACATATTCGACCATTCTATTTTCATATTTTCATTCTTGCTGAAGTCTTGAAATTTCTTTAATTCATTTAGACCTTCATCATACTTGTTCATGAACATATGCTTTGTCCTTCATACGACTTCGATATCACCTGACGTTTATAACACATTGAATTCGAACAACTAACTCGACGTTACTTAGTGTTGACCAGAGATAAAATCTCAACATTTTCTTGTTTAAACGCGAGTCTGGTTTCAAGGTTGCAATTCGAATCAACTGCAAATTGACACATACCCAAGTCCAGCTGCATATATCATGTAACAAAATTTGTGACGAGTGTGCTTATTTGCATATCTTAAATTTTCAAAATCGCTTTATAAAAATGGCGAAAAAACGTCCTAGACGTACGTGATTTATGATTTTCTAACAAAATCTGAGACGAGTGTGTTTATTTGCAAATCTCTAATGTTCAAAATCGCTTTTTATAAATGAATGGCGATTTGTGGCTCTGTACTTAATGGTATTTGGACAGCAAGAAAAAAGATTTGATTATTTTCTAACAACATTTATGACGATTGCGCTTATTTGCCTGTCTCTAATTTTCAAAATAGGTTATAGAAATTACAATAAAAACGTCCTGAATGTTCCTGAATAGTAATTGGACAACAAAAACATAATTCGTTTGAATTGTGTTCAAGCGACTGTTTCGGCGAGTGCGCTTATTTGTGTATCTCACATTTTCAAAAACGCTTTATAAAAAATGGGGGAAACGTCTGTATTTACCTGAATGGTAATTAGACAGTAAGATTAGAGTTCGATTGATTGTTTTCTAACAAAATTTGTCACGAGTGTGCTTATTTGCATATCTCTCAATTTTTAAAAATCGCTGAGAAAACTATTGAATAAAAATGCTGAAAAAAGTAAATACATCAATCATATTTGTATAACTCTGGTACCTAAATGTTAATTGAGCTCATTTGATAATATTATAAAAAAAATCATTTCTGGTATCTCAATAAAAAAGTGTTTACAAGTGAATCAAAGAGCACATGCTCACATGCACGCTTCAAATAATAAAATTCAAAGATTTCAAAGAGTAGCTACAACACGTACACATGTTCTGGATATCTATTGGAAAGGAAAAAGCGCCTTCTCATACCAAAAGTAGCCTTTCGACCATCCGCGCCAGGTGCAATTATATCCTTTATCAGGAGCCTCTGAACTTGTAGAATGACGACGTTTCATTGCATTTGATTATTTTACTAAATACGAAATTCTTATATTTCTTATCGGCTCCATGTCATTAGTCACCTTCTTAAATCTGGTCAATGATGAGAAAACCGCGCTTACAAAATCTCAAAAGAGTATTGTAACATGATATATGCCGACCAGAAAAGAACGTCACAAACAATAGTTTATGAAAGACATTAGAATGTTGTAATTGCACTCTTTTGTAATTGTCGGGGTTATTCTTCTATTTTTTACTGATGCTCAGTTTGAGTTTTTTATACCAAATTTAATGGAGCGACATTACATCAACTGAACACATTTAAAATGTCATTTATAATTGTTCAACATCGAGTGGTATTGAGTACAAGAGCACCTGGTGGTTTTGTTCTTGTTTTTCCACATGAGTACATTTTGAAGCATTATGGGACACTCAGACTCAAGGCTGATTAGCAAGATTAATGTCAAACTTTGAATTATGTAACGAGTGTTGCCATTAATAGAATAGGATTCCACTGTTTGTCATGGTCAAAACTATTTTTGTCGAGTTTTAAAAAGTTGTAAAAAATGGTTTGATTTAGTTTGATAATGGAGAAACGATTAACTGGTTTTGTCCAAGCTCCTTGAAAAAAAATATTGGCGCTTCACAGTCAAAATCATGAGTGGTCCGAAGGCAACCACAAATAAATGATCAAAGGCTGATCGGTATCTTAAATAAAATGATTTTTGGAAAAATATCACTAATGCAAAAAAAAAACTCAATATAACCACTGTCACATTACTTATAATAGCTTAAAATTAGCGTGTTTTGTACAAACTATGATTGACGCAGCAGAAAAATAAAACAAATGCAAGGCAATATTCGATAAATTGTCAAGTTAGACATTTCTTTAAAACGGTAATATTCTTGACCTTTATTTTGTGTTAAATTATAAAGAGTAGTTATGCACCCATATACGTAACATGTAACATAGACATAACGGGCTCATGTCTGCCTCAAAGAACCAGGAAAAAAATAATATGTACTCATACAAGGTTTTTAAAAAGCTGGCATTGTGTTGAAATGACAAACTGTAAGAATAGAACTCTCAAAAAAAAACTTATTTATTTCGATTTGCTTAACTAGATTTGCAACTCACACAAATTCTTCGACAACTCACCCAGGTGTTTGGTCAACTCGCCCAATTTTCAAAAAAGTTCATCAAGAACTGGGTGAGTTGACCAAAAACTTGGGTGAGTTGCCCTAGAATTCGGATGAGTTTTATTTGGATGGGTTTGTTTTATGTGAGTTGTCTTGATACCATAACTTTCTCACATTATATTTCAAAAATCACAATAATGTATTCATTTGGTACTGATACATATTGATACGAATATTATTGTGAATATTTAAACTTCACTGTTGGAATCGCATGGCCTCGTAAAAGTGTCTGAACCACCCACTATATTGTTTGCTAATCAATCACCTTAAATACAAAATTGTGATAAGTCTAAATATACATATTGGCAAGAAAAAAGTTGGATAAGTTGTCCGAAACTGGGATGAGTTGATCAAAATATTGATTCAAAACACTTGGGTGAGTTGACCAGAAGCTTGTGTGAGTTGACCAAAATATTTGGGAGAGTCGGTCACAACTTCGGTGATTTGCTTTTTGGCTAAGTTGGTCACAACTTGGGTGAGTTTTTTTTGGGTGAGTTGAATCTCGGGCTTGTTGTCCAACATCCGCTTTTCAAAAAATAAATGGGATTCGCATTCCAAAAATCTTCCGTCGACACAAACTGATTTCCGCTGCATACTCTGATGTTAAAGCTCCGCCATAAGGGCACTGTTGGATTACACGTTTTCAAGAACAAGGGGAAGTTTGAAATCTCGTTAATGGAAATGCCAGATGGGATGATTGGAAGACATCTTAAGAAATATAACAACAAATCATCATATTCATAATTTTAAATTTCTAATTATTTTATAATAAATTTGGTCCCTGTTACATTATATGAAAAATATCTAAACATTTTTTAAATCAATATTTGACAAAAAAAGACCAAAGGAACATCCCCCTTTGTCTCTGGAGAGTTCCTTATTCAATCAGCACCTGTTTTTTGCCGTCGATTGACATTTTGAAAAATGAACAAAGCAAATGTAACAAAAGGGCACACTTATCGGGGCATGTGACATTGAACGTGGATAGAAGAAACTCAACTATGGCCAAATGTCAATGTGGAACATCTATTATTATTTCTAAGTTTATATTGAATAAGATATGAAGGCAAAACAAAGCAATGTGGTAAGGGAAAAGTGATAAGATGGTGTTTTGTTGATTCAACATGGTTTTTAATTACGGATGTATGGTTTTTTGGTAAATTTCATAAGTATTCAACGAAAATATCGAATAAAAAGTGTAAAGAAACATTCCCATAAACTGAATATAATTCTAATAATTTATTATTATCTATTTTATTTCATTTTGGCATAAAAAAATGCTCTAGACGTGGGCTTTGTGAAGTATTCATTGCATAAACCATGACATTTATAAAAACGAAATCATGGATTCTTGTATATATTCTTATCTTCATGAAGCTATAAAAATCATAACTTTTTATAAAAACATATTTTCTACTTAGATCTATATGTTCTATTTATAAAGCCCCAACTGATATCAGCATTCCATAATTATTTTGATAAGATTTAAACATGACTTTTTCAAATAAAATCAGTGCCCATCCCTCCACCTGCCCCTACTCAAAACTAGAGTGTTTCCTTAGAATGACCGCGAGCTTATTAAAAATGACCTCTTTTCAATAAATGGTGGTTATCACGACTGGACTGGACATCAGAGGCGGGGAATTAGAAGCCCAATCATAAGCATTTATCGTCATTTTAAGGAGACCATACTAAAGGAGACACTACTGAAATTGCTATAAAATATATGGCTTCTTAACAAAAGACGACGATAATTTTCGGTTCAAATGGAGTTTAATAATCGGGAATGGAGTTTAATAATCGCGAATACAGATGTCTGCCTTGTCGTTAATCATAGGGTAGATGGTCGGAATTTATAGCGAATGAAATGGAAAAGCGATTCATTGACCATTAAAAAGTCTAAATGATATTTGCTTGTTGACTCAAAGACGAATAGCCAATGTCCAAAAATAAATTCTAATATTTTAAATTTGGTGCAGTTAAAATGCCGAACATTTTTATACAATTCAAGATTTTTGACAATTTGACTTCTAAAAAATCCTAAAAAGAGGTTCTTGTCGATTTCACTTTATTTGTATATCATCAATAGCTTATCTTCGGTCCTGATCTTCCCGAGCTTTCGAATAACCCGAATTAGATGAATACACTACGTCAACATTTATGTTCATGGGTCATATTATATGTAAAATGCACCTGTTCAGAATACCATTCTAATTTTACAGGTAAAATATATAAGAGTCCATATTTGTTTTCAACAAAAGTTTTTTTAAACATATTTTTTAAGTTATCTGTTTTTTTTTTTATTGTCGAAATTTCGTCATTTTTGTAAATCTAATGACTTTACATAAGAGAAATGCCGTCATCTTCTAAAACAGTCCCACTCGGCAAACAACTTCCTAAGAACGTCCTGATCACGTAGTTTCACGTCCCGACGTCTGCGACGCAAATAGGACGTCGCTACGATGTAAAATATGAGACGTCCAATCCTTGCCTTTAAATGACGGGTTAACGACGTGTTTTTATGACGTAACTAATTAACATGTCCGTGGAACGTCTCCAAGTTGACGTTGTCGCGACGTGTTATTAAAGTCGTCCTTGTGGCGTTGTAACTATGACGTGACCTTCACGTCGCAATATGACGTTGTAAGGACATTATATCCTGGTCGTGACGTGATTCGACGTCACCGGGACCCCATGTAAAGACCAACTTACGAATAAAACTTACTGTTAAATAGCATTGCGAATACCCCTCGAAAAAATGAAAAAATGGATTTTTGGCAATTTTTAGTTAGACAATTGTCGCTTTCGAATAGGAATAATATGATTCAGTTGAATATCTATCATTTTCGCCAAAAATGTATATATATGATATTTATATGAATAATAATTTTGATTTTTAAATAAAATTGGGCGGGCAATTTAAATAACGTCAGAAAAATGACGTCCCTAAAACATTCATACATGACGAAATGCGGACCACTTTAGGACGTCGCATTTTAGGTCTTAGTGGACGTCTTTCACTGAATGTCCTCTCGATGTCAGATATTGACGGCGAACCGACGTCTAAAAATATACGTCCGGCAAACTTTCACCTGGGCTCAATGTAGGACCAAGAAAGGACGTGCGTAAATGACGTCATTCGGACGGGAATAGGACCAACCTTTGCCGAGTGGGGTTGTTCCAAACAGCGTCATTTTATGAACATATTGTTGTGCTGTTGAAATGGCATACTAAACTGGACTATCAGAAATACATCGACTCTAGGAAACACAAATACGTATATGAGCAGATTTTATGGTGAATTGCGATAACAGATATGTCTAAGAAATATATTAATAACTGATGGCTGAATATGCTACAGTGTATATGAGCAGACAAAAATATCATACTAAATGGGTTCGGTAGCATATGATTTAAATCTGAAGAAAACCTCATTATTAAAGGAGTATGAAAAAATCATATCTCTATCACTCATATAATAATTGGAAAATTGTCATGATTCCTAATTAATAATTTGAGACCGGTTTCACGCACTACTCGTATAACACTGTATAAGTACCGATAGAAGTAACCGAGGTTTGGATACTTTGGCCCTTTTATTGATAAAAAGACATCGGGCATTCGTAAAATAGACTCTTCGGTCTTGCGTAAAAGATATTTGGGCACCTCGAAAAAACATCCCTTGGCCCGTGATCTTGCAGATCAAATCATTATAGTATGATCTTGATATTTTTGGGTCTAAAACAATCTCATCAGCAAATCAGGCGTTGAAATCTCAACAAATACATTGTATAAGCACATAACAATTGCTTAGGGAAAACTCGCAGCAATAATGTTGAATAGGAAACATGGGGATGCTGAACAAAAGATCACACAACTGGACAAATGAAAGTGATACAGGTTGTTTAAAGGAAGTCTTTGAAACGTGTTAAAATAGTTTAACAATTCCCTTTCAAAATCAAATGATTTGTCACGGCTCTTATGGCTGTAAAACGCTTCCACTTTATGACCAGGTATAGCTATTCAATGAATATTGATGCAGAATTTAACACGTTATTAAAATCACAGGGGATCGGTATAAATCATAAAAGCTAATCATTTTAATGTTTTATTTTCAAAATATTGCACCTCATGAGGTGCGGTCTTTTGTTGAATATTACACCTTTCAACATGCAATTAAAACGATCGATTTTCGAATACACAGTTTTGAATCGAAGAGTTTGGTGGACTGTATCGCAATATAATCATAGACTATACCAACAGTTCAGTGTAATGGCCATACACAAAAAGTTAAGTTTTTACCAAAAACAAATGTTGAAATATATTTTATCATGAAAAAGCATAACATTTCATCTATGGGTCTTTCAAGACACAAGTTTCGGGGACGAAAACGTTTACGCATATGGCGACATAAAATCTATTATGTTTAGGAAATGGACTCATGTTGTATTCAAGAATTCAAAATTTAACATATACTGTGGACTCAACGACATCTTCTTGTGTTTAAAACTGGTTCGCATTGAAAGTCTGAAAAACAAAAAAAAATGTCCCAAACTGATGTTGCAGAAGATGTAAGAACCGTATGCGTAAATTAAAAAGCTTTGAAAATTGTCAAATTTTACACTTGCATAATTTTCCGAAATGTTCATACATACGAAGATTCAAAATCCATCAAATTAATTTTCAAATAACTAGATATGATCACAGAGCTTATACACCTTCCCTTGCGCAATTTCGCACCGCCCTCCCATGGTTCAATACAAGACAATCGCTCGTTATAAAGGCCTGGCCATATTGGATATTTTTCTTGCTTTTATTTCCTAACAAACCTGACTTCCAATTTATCCCTTATAGAAAACTGAAAAAAGCGGTAAAATAACAACCTTACCGCGCTCTGTGTTTGGTTTCCCATAAGGAATACATTGGAAGATAGGTATGTAAGGAAATAAAAAGCAAGAAAAAGTGTCCAATGTGACCAGGCCCTAAACCTTACTTTAGGATGTCCCGCCTTATCCATTGTAAGCCTCACTTTAGGATGTCCCATCTTACCCTTGTCATTTGACAAGATATTGAAAACTTAGATGTTGAATAAAAGGAAAAGGTTTAATCAGATCACCTTCAAAACTCTTTGTTCGGAATTAGTGTGTTAGAAAATTGCGAAGATGGTTTCCTGACAGGATGAAGGTATCTTGTTTTGAGAAGTGAGTTTAACGGTAAATGTTGAGGTTTGATCGCCTTTGTGCTGTGGAGGTGGTTGATTACAATGAATGAGCCATCATATTAAAACTACACCACTATAAGTTAAGATATGTCTAGAATAATTGAATCAAGAATCGGGAAAGCGATCAGCATAAGATTTCATACGTTGTCCGGACACCTCAATGTTCATAATAAAATTGAACAAATTTTAAATCTACAAATTTAAAATAATCAATGTATATAAAATATCGTCCTGCCAGTAGACACATTGATAGAATATGTCTAATCAGTTATATACAATATAAATAGATATATAAATACATAAGTCTTGCAATTGTAACACAGCAAGATAAGGATAAAGTGTTATGATCAGCATCCAAAACTTGTTAATTATAAAACTCCGACAGGTGTTCTACGGCTTTGAAAACCGCGCTTATGATGTCATAATGACTTTATGAATATGACAAGTTTTACGATCAGTGGCTTAAATAGCGATGGTCGCGTTTGAAGTTTTTAATAAATTTGAGCAACGTAAAGCACCCACAAGTGTTAAGTACCTCTTAATAGCATCACACACATTAAGCTGACCCTCCTTCATTTCGCTTCTCTTGCACACATGCTCAAAGTTTTATAAGGTTCAAAAATTGTCGCTTAATTACTCTTTGGTGTCCTCTCATTTAGACGTAAGTTCAACAACGCGCGTTTTCAAAAATGCATACGTAAGAAGCAAAAAAGGTCATGGTTAGCGGATCATTTCTCTCGAACAAAATGGCGCGTAGCAAATCTGCTTTGAAAACAGTCCTAGATGCAATCCGGGGTTTATTTCGTCTTTTTTATTATGTCTAAAAATTATTCCAACATGAAAGGTATTTTTCAAGGGTTGAAATCTGATAATTTGACTCGGAGTCACGGCCGAAGTTTTTTCATCATGGTTCTAAGGAGATAAAGGGTTAAGTGACGCAACATTTTTCAAACTGGTTGACAAAAAATCAACTGTATTATTGACCCTGCGGTCTGTAATTAAACCGCAATTTAATGAAAATTTGTTTTTATATTGTCGCATTGAAAATTGTGTGATAAGAGTAAGTCTGAGATTTAATAATCAAATGAGTGTGATGGGTTATGCAAAAGTATGAAAGGAAGCATTGTTAATTTGTGTAAACTTTAAGATAACTTAATTTTCTTATCTAATTCTGTTGTGTTTAGATATTCAGCCCATATCATGACTTTTACTTTCATTTAAAAGGAACAAAGGACAAAATAGAAATGAAAGTTATCTTGAAATAGCTTACGATTCAGTTTTTGTCCAACTTTTTTTTCGAAAATGGAGGGTGATACGTTCACGTAAAATTCTCAGAATGCCCTTTTCTCACAAAGACAAACATCATTCTTTTATTTCTATGTTTCAAATTAAAACGGAAAGTATAGTTTTTCCCTTTTAACTGTAACGCCTTCTGTCAAAATTTCAAGAAATTAAAATATAAAAAATGCACAGTTAAACATGATTAATTTGACCAATTGATGCTTCTTCATGAAAAGGACAACACAGCTTCCTCCTGGGATAAACTGAACGGATTTCATTACATGAGACACGAACAAATTGGTACTAATTGACAACGTTAACCTCCCGAACCAACGTCCAATATGTCACTACACAAGAACAGTACTGTTTGCACCCGTGTGCTACTCAGTATGGGGATGGGTCTTCAAAGAAAGGGCATTTGGTAATGGATACGCTTATTTTACTCAACGAAAATGACGAAAACCATTTTGTTTGATCGAGTCCCTGTCTTCCTATATTACGTGGGATGTCCACACAGGACGTTGCAAAGACGTTATAGTTGGGCTACACGTTTTTCCAACGTCTGTTTTCATCGGATGCATTGAATACACATTGATTTAACATCGTGACGGAATTTGATTTTTATAAAATTGTTCGGATGACGTGACGCAATAAAACGTCCCGATACACAAGCTATCGACAACGTTGTTTTGACGCCACAACATTTGCAGCGACGTCGCCCGATGCCCCCATCAATTATAAGGCATCATACTGACGTCTAAACCATTTGTGACGTTGTACCAACGTTACCATACAACAATCACCCCATGAATCCCTCCGATGCACTCAACTACACAACGCGGGTGTCTTCATGGGTCAGAAAACTTGAGAGTGAGTGGGCGGGATCGGGGCTAAAATCCGACTGTGTCGAATGGAAATGGTGGGTTTGACCACTGCCAATCAAGTCTTTAATGTGGGCGAGTCTTGGGAGCATCCCACTTTGGTTCGTAATATTATTGCCTTTACAAAGGAGCGACAAAATCCCGTTCGACAAGATTTAACACTACGTTAGAACTGTGTTCAATTATAAGTCCGGGGGAAGATACAGGTCTCCCGAACGAACACTGTAGGCCTCATGTACACAGGACCAGTGTTGTACAGACATCACGTTGAATGCTAACACATCATCATGCGCTATGGTGTAACACGCAAAATAATGCTCGTTAATAATGCATAGAGCGAATTTTTGCATTGATATAAGGAATACATTGCTATGTTTAATACAAATGAGGCTTTTGAGCTTTCGATTTTGAGCTTTTATATACGGGCTTTTTTGTTTGTGTGAACGCGGTCTAACACTTAAGAACGCTTGAATATTCAACCGAACGTCAACTTCAATGCGACGTCACTTCTTTAGACCATTTTGTTAGGACGTTCTTTTCCAAAGTTGGTTCTATTCCAAATTTGGTCGGGACACCCAGACTCAATGTACAGTTTTCCCCGGGGTTGAGGGAGTGATCATGTAGTGACCAGAATAGCGTGTGTCCCCCTTGGGGTCAAAACCACACATGTGGAGAGATGGGGCGGGTGTTCGTGCGTTTAACAAAGAAACTTGTAACGTACCGTTTAGTAACGGAACTAATATGTTCGAGTGTGTTTTCACTGAAGAACAATATAGAAGTATACCGTTTTCTTAGGGCTGATAGGATGCTAAAGTAAGAACACTTTGTAGTAATATATCAGATATTAGATTGCCTTGGCATGTTATATTGTATTTAGCAAATAATGTCACCCTACATTCATTATAATTATTCCATCATGATCCTTTTGAAACTCACAATTTATACACGAATTAATCCGCCGATGAAATATGTGAATGCTATACACCAGCTAGAGGTAAAAACGCAAAATCTTATCTCAAAATCATTCGTGGTATTCAGATCCCCCTGAAGCTTGAATCAGTCAGCTTATTGAGTAAATTATTATCATTAGTAACGCATTTCATCTTATAAAGGCTCTCCCAATTATCAGGCACATCAATCCCTTTCCTTTGTAGACGATACACACATAATTGGCCATCATTATAAATGGGAATAAAACAGAAAAGAATGCGATTTCTCACCAAACATGCAATGTGCACCATCTTTTGTTTCTCACAAGTGACATCTCTTGTTTCAAGAACTAAAATGCCCCAAAGCAAGAAAGATAGATCTTATAATAAAGGGCTTTATGTGATAAAATTGCTATATTGTTTCAGGGGGTTTTCTACCTTCAAGCATATACCGTATGAATAAACTAATATACAATGGATAAGTGAAGAAAGCACGCAAGCAATCGCATTTTGAAAAGTTTATAATCATTGCACAAACTCCATGTCGGATTCGTTAAGATCAAATCAAAAATAGACATGAAAAATACCGGTAGGAAACTTAAACGCAGCAGACATTAACTGAGAGCGGTCATCAAATCCTTTTATATTTAATCTTAATATGAAATCTTTAGTTCAAACGTTTATATCGCATATAAGCCATATACAGTGGCGCGCACTCCCAACTTCTCGAGACAAACGCTAAACGCTAAACGTTACACGCACAAACGCTAAACGCTAAACCCTTAAACGCTAAACGTTACACGCTAAACGCTAAACGTTGAACGCTAAACGCTAAACCATAGCCACTCAATGTGTGAAGGGTATATAATGACACCATTATGAGTGCTTATCTTAATTTCTTATATGCCCTTTCATCAAAC